>JAAOMT010000764.1:52080-72335 GCA_016748015.1 Geosiphon pyriformis | reverse complement strand
TTTTTAAAGTTACAAATTTAAAGTAAATGTTTTATATTATCAATTAAGAATTTAATTTCTATAAATTTTATTTATTAATGCTGTGTATTTATTAATATTAATATTAATATTAATTAAATAAAATAGTAATTACAATTAATTGATAAATTTAATGAAAATATTAATAAAATTGCTATTTTAATAATAATTTAAATTATTAAAGTATCTAAAAATATATAATTACATTTTAAATGTAGACTGATTTCCATGTTAGAAATCTGTGATTATTCAAACACCAAAAAAACCATTCTTTAATAACTCTCTTGAGAATTCTTAACTGATATTTATGAAATAAGGAATTTTATTATTAGAATGCCAAGAGCTCAAAAAATAATTAATGTGAAACTAAAAGTCTCTCGAAATTATATTATCTGTAAAATTTTGCCTTGGTCATTTTCAAAAAACCTACATTCAGTAAAGTTTTTATTGAAATGGAAGAATCTTTGTATAAGCATTTATAATAATTCTTTTGGCTATTACCATCTCAGTTTTTTGAGTTTTCTAACCTTATCATATATTGTGAACGTGTTTTGACAAAAAGTTGAAGCTGGTGGCATATGTGGAAAAATAATAAATTACTCACATACCTTGTGTACCAGACTTTAGATTTAAATTTCATCGCAAAAAATTTGCGATATAGTGATGGAGTTTCAATTCCTAATTTTTTAAATACCATTTTCAATTGTGCAGACGTTCGAAAAGGATAAATCTAAAAATACCGATTTTTTATCCGACGCACATCTATTTATTCCTATCAAATATAAACATCAATTTTTTAGTCATCTATTATATGTTTCTAATTTCAAAAGCATCTGGGCACAATATCAAAATATTTTTTCTCGCTCTTTGAAGAGTCGGGCAAAGGTTTTTTGTTGATCTTATACAGGCAATACAAATATAAGGTTTCGCAGTTCTTTAAAAATTTTCCAATTCTTCTCTAATCCTAATAACTTTTTATCAATAAAATGCTACTTTTGTTATTCAAGCTTTTGCAGCGTTTCATCATAGTTTCAGTTCTGCTTTCTGTTTTCATCCACGTAGTAATTACAAAACCGATTAATAATTCCATAAATAATGATAGACTTTCCGCTCCAATTCCGGACCAACTTGATATCTTATTTGCAACACCAGATGATGCCGAGTTATACTCTTCCCTTTCGAATATTGATACAACCCAAAATTTGCAAAGTGACAGAAATGAACCTTTTACAATCTTAAATAATGAGAATATCCAAGTAACACCCTCAGAATTCCCTCACGATTCTACACTAGGAGAGTTGATGCCAAATCAAATATCATATCAAAATTATGAAAAAGTCTCTTCAAAAGAGTTGGCTGTGCACAAGCACTATGCTTATCTAGCCAAAGAGACATTTTGTCAGCGAAAAGCAAACAAAATCCAATCTGCCCAGGTATTTGGTAAGTCACTTTTAAATGTACTGTACATTTTAAATATTTATTAATCTAATTCTTGCTATTCCAAACATAAATATCGAATCTAGTAAGTGAGAGGCAAACAAAAGGTTTATTAATTCTAGGATTTAGTGGTGATGAGGACTATTCTCCACTTCCTTATCGTATCATGCAGTCTGAACCGACGGAATTTCCAGGAATCTCGAATTCTAAGGTCCTTAAAAGCTTATATAAACCATACGAAGAATGGGCGGCTGCCAATTTGGATAGGATTGTGGAATCCCTAAAAAAATTATCTGGAGTATCGAACATAGTTTTAACTGGATTCGGTTTGGGCGGAGGTTAGCTTTTTTTGTTTATTACTCTTTGATTTTGACCTCTACCTCATCAGTTTCCTATATGAATAAAAATTTTGTCTAATATTAATTGAATAGCTTATGCGCAATTCGCCGCAGTATCTTTAAATCTTAAATGTATGTATATATTTTTTTAAAAGCCAGTTGGTTTGTTTTTAAAATCTTCAGCTAAAGAAATTTTTGGTTTAGCCACAGCCCAACTCAAGATTTCTGTATATGCTTTTGGGACACCACAAGTTGGAAATCGTCCATTCGTGGATGCACTGAGCTCAAACATCAACGTAATTCGTTACTTAAACGGAAATGATCCATTTCCCACTCTAGCTTCGAGAGGGAAAAATTCAATTTATGTTTCTGCAGGAATCGCAATTTGGCAAAATCCAGCAAATGGTGTTGCGTATTGGTGTCCTAACGAAGAGGTAAATGAATAGTTCGTTTTTTTGGAAACAAAATTTATCAATTCTAAAGCAGCTCACTGTTTCATAGGTTTGTCTTATCAAAAAGAATTTTATAATCCAAGACCACTTTGGGCCCTACATTGGTATAAATATGAAAGATTGCAACCAAAAAGAAAAGTCTCTTGAGTCAAGCTTAGAGTTGCCTGATAACCAATTCGCTACATTAAATGATTCCCTGTATCCTCTGAATCTGAGTAATAATGTTAATATTGAAAATTTAAATGTAAAAGATTTAAATTTAGGTGACGCAACTGATTTGCTGCTATGACAGAAATCTGATTTCGAAATTAACGCTTAATATAATATTTTTTGACCCAAGTCTTCAAATAGAAAATTTAATAACAAAGAAGTTAACGAAATTACAATTGACTTTCTCAGGATTCATGTGAAATAAATTTAATAACATCTCACATATTGCAGCTTCAAGAAAGATAGGTTACTTCTATAAAGTATTTCTTCTCCAACTTCAAACAGGGATATAAAAACATACACATAGAGTACCAAAATTATACCAACCAGAGAGGAAATGAAAATCGCTTTAAAGACCTCACGGAGGATACATAGCAACAAATAAATAAAACATAAATAAAATATGAATGAATGAAAAGTATTTATTAGCAAAGTAATACGATTATAAAGAGAACCTCACTTGGCTAAAAAAATTCTTTGCCAAAGAAAAATCACTCATAAAATAGTCTAGCGCTTTCTTAACATAGTGAATATGAAGCTCTTATTAGGCTCCTCTAAAAATATAAGGATTTTCATTAAATCTGTTTTATTTTTGACATTTTTTAACTTTTTAACCAACGCCACCCCTATAAACTCAGTTACTCGAGGTGAAACTGCAGTTGCTTATCAAGTACCTAGTGTTCTTGAAATAAATGATGAATCTCAATACCCAAAGAATCCAATGAATAACTTTGATTTCTATGAGCCAGAATCTTCCCAGCTAAAATCCACCGAAGATAAATATAATGATGATGAATTTCATTTCGATTACAATGAGATCGATTTAACGGCTATGCCTTCAGTTTTAGAGTTAGATTTCAAGAATTGGAACACAACCCAGAATCCATATTTCGATGAAGATACGTTAAATAATAATAATATAGCCCAAAACCCCTTTTCGATTCCTAGTAGTTTCGAACTCCAAGAATCGATCCCGACTCTAATATCCAGTGCACAAATTCCCCGACTAATTACCGAGGATGAAAAAAAGGAATATAAAACCTACCTTGGTTATCAGAAGGATGTTTTTTGCCGAAGTCAAATTGATCATGGTAGATCACCACTTAACGGTAAATTGACTTTGAATAAAATTTTAACTTCTAATCCATATATTAGATAATTTAATTCAAAGTAATATGCTTCATTTCAATAGGTGTTACCGTTAAAATCGGAAATCACACCCTTGTATTTGCTTTTTCGACCTTTGCAGATGGTTTCGTACGCCTACCTTCTGAATCTGAAACCAAGCTTGTTCCATACCCAGGTGTATCCGGAGCGAAAGTGAGCGCTGAGACTTATAATTCTTGGGGAAAATTTGCCAATAAATTCGCAAAGAAAATTTTAGATTCCTTATCAGGGAGCACCATCAAAACAATTATTTTCATAGGATTTTGTTATAGTGGCAGTAAGTTCAAAATGTTCTAATATCAAGATTATTGCTAATTTATAAAATTACTAACTTACTTAAAATAATTTTCTTTTTAACAAGTGCTAGCCCAGTTTATCGCGCTTGAACTTAGCCAGAAACTTCAAAAAGGCATAAATATAAAAGTAATCACTCTCGGGCAACAACGTCTTGGCAATGCAAAATTTGCATTGGCCGTTAACAAAGTGGCCACAGTCATTCGTCTTACCTATGGTCATGATCCAGTGCCAAGGCAGCCAGCTGAGTATCAATCGGATAAGTATGTTCATAGTGGAACTGAAATTTGGACCAAGTCACCAGGCTCATTTTATTATTGTTCTTCCGGAAACGAGGATTATGAAAGCAAGGTATTTGATGATTCTTGTTTTATCTCAAAACTTTGATATAAAAAAAATTTTTTAATTTTTTATTGTCCCTAAGGATTGTATAAATAAGGATCCTGCAAAAACTTCAAAAGACCATTTCGGTTCTTATCTCGGGGTCTCGTTCGGTAACTGCGACGATTCAAATTCTAGGTCATCACCTTCTTAATGCAAGTTGACATCTTTTAATAGTCAATTCTGATAATAACATAAATAATTTGTTTTAATGATTGATTTAATTAATATCATAAATAAGAAAATACTTTATTATTTAAGAAATTTTATTTTATCAAACAAATTATTGGAGCTTTTATTTATATAATTAAATAACTGTTCAATTTATATAAAACTAACATATTTTAAGCCAAAACCATTTCTGTACATTTTTAAGTGAAACATTTTTGGTTTTAATTTGATAGCACATAATATTTTTTATTCTAAAATGGTTTTACTATATTTAGCTAACCTTCAATCTGTAAAAAAAAAAATGAAATCCCTAGATTTATTATTAAAAAATAAAAATAAATAATTATTATTAATATATGGTTTTTAACTTGTGTCATTATTATGTATTTTGGTAAAAAGTTTTAATTAATTGTATTGACAATTAATATATAAAATGTAAAAATTGGAAAATTACAAGAATTTTCAATTATCATTAATGTTTATTGATCCACTAGAATATGCGCTACTAAGATTCTCTCGTTTCAAAAAGAAGCAACAATTTTGATAAAAAAATTTTCATCCAAATATTTGTTATTTGTAAAAGCTTAAATAAAATTAAGTCACGAGAACAAAAATTAAAAAGATATTAAGTGAACTAATTTGTAAACTTAAAACTTTTTGAACAAAATATAATGAAAAAAACCAGGTAAATTGTCAATTTTCCTTAAAAGACTCGATTTGGTGAAAACACTTGAGTTTGTAAAAAATTTTCACATCCCAAAATTTTTAATTCTTTCCAATTGATACCAATATATCAAGGTTTCTAATGGTTTTAAGCGAATCAAACAGGAAATAAAGAAGTTGCAAGCTGTTTTGTATTCTGGACAAAAAAACCTAATTTTTCAACGATAAGTTACATTGAAATACTTTTTTTTGGTTATTAATTGCTTAAATAAATATTTTTAATAAACTTATAGGTTGCATATACCCGTCCCAGTTAATTGCTTGACAGGATACAACACCTTAGCCTCCCCATTAACATTCCCAATTTTAACAAATCCACTATCATCAACTGTAAACCGTTCATAACACCAAAGTACATTGACGACTTCAGTTCCTCTATCCCATCTTTCTTGAGTATAAACATTGATAGATCTCTTGCTAATTCCTCCTTGGTCTTTTGCACCAGAGCCGAGATTACTCACAAGAACCAGCACACGATCCTTTAAAAACATATAAACATGTTCGTCGATCCATGCTTCAACTAAGAGAGATTTATAAAAACTCGAAGGTAGGATTTTACGGAATTTATTGATATTGGCAATGAATATCGAGGTTGGGGATGTGAGATTGTATTGTGCAGACCAGAGGGCCTCACGATTCCAAGGATCATTGCCACCATTTGGTACATTTGGATTACCAGCAAAGTCTTGCTCAGTACCTTGGTAGATTATTGGGATGCCATCGGCGAGTAAGGTAAAGGTTATCACATTACGGAACAAAGTTTGTCCTGGGTACGTGATAAAAATCTCTTGAAATATTGAAAATAATACAATAAATAAATCTTGACCGACATTTTAAAGAAAGCCTCTCTTTTAATATATATTTCCCTCACCGGCTGATCATCAAAGAAATTTCCGAGAACAGTTGTATCTCTAAACCATTGTCGGTTTTCGTCTATTCTGTTCCTCAAGTCCCAAATCCTTTTTTCAGGGTTGCGAAAAACCCCATTTTCCCAAGCAATGACATCGAAAAGAGGGTAATTCAACGCTGAGTCCAAATGAGCTTGATACAAGCTAACGTATTGTGAATTTTGATTATAAATCTCACCAATTGAAAATACGCCAGCTGATCTAGTGAAACCATCCCAAAAATCTTTTCGCACGTGTCTCACAGTATCAATTCTGATCCCGTCAAAGTTATAGGTTTTGACCAGTTTAGCGACCCATTCATTCAAGATATTGACAACTTGAGGGTTTTCTATATGTGGAATGGCAGAAAAGTGAATAAAATCCGAATATTTTTAGAGAATTCTAAAAGGGAATATATATTTACCTGTGTCCAGATCTGTTGCCAAAGAAGCAAATAAAGCAATTGATAATAATGGTTAGAATGAATTCTCATATTTGAACTTTTCGGTATATAACTTAGAAATTTTATTTCTTTCACCTGGCAAAGGCAAGTCTTCTCCACCAAGACTACAATGCTCAACCTTATATTGGTTCTATGCAAGAAAAAATGGTTAAAGGTCGAAAATCTTGATCGCAGCGAAATTTCAATATCCTTACTTACATTCCAATCATTGCCGATCACACAATAATCATGATAATGTCTTGTACGGTTGAAAGGGATGTGCGATTCAACATATTGTTTGGTACCTGGTATGAGGCCTCGCTGTGGGCCCATGTGATTCCTATGATAAAAATATTTTAGTTGGACCAATTTGAAATTTTGTAAAAGAAGCAAAAACGTCTCTTGAATTGAGAACTATGTTTATACACTCACGCGACAACATCAACCATCACCCAAATCCCTTTCTTATGAGCCTCAGCCACAAGCCGTTTCAGATCTTTTTTAGTACCAAAATGCTCATTGATTGTGTATAAGTCTTGAGCCCAGTCTAGTTGATTGACGGTTTAAACTTGGGTACAAAATTAAGAGAACAAAAAATAAAATGATTATATAAATACTTTACATCCATGCCAGCCAACACCCCATTGCGTTTCTTTCTCGAATTGCTTTATCACCGGACTAATCCATATAGCGTCAAATCCCTGGATATTGTAAATTCACACTTTAATACCTTTCCCCCATAGGTAAAAATTCAAAGGAAAAAGGATTTGCTAAATCTTTGATATAATCCAACTTTTCCGCAATTCCCACAAATGTGCAACCACCTGAAAATATAAAAATCAAGGTTTCCAATATTTAACATTTTTTTTCATGAAAGCCAAATTTTATGTACATACAATATCGTCGAATTTCATATTCGTTCCTATTCGAAGCACACAAAGTGGTATTTTGATTTGCTTTTGGCTGGGCGAAACGATCCGTTAACAATTGATAAATTGTATGATTGCGTCATTCTTCCGGTCCTCGCGAGAATTGATTCATAGGAGAGTCGGCTAGCTTAATACTTTGCTTCAATAGGTGTAGAGAGTATCCAGCATCGGAACTGAGAAAGTATGGTGTTAGAACCATAAAGATTAAAAGGAGGTTGGAGAGAAGTTTGTTTCTTAGGAAAGGCATTATTATGATGCCTCGAACGGAAATTTAATAATATCGTGATCGATGGAAAGTTTTACAAATGAATTATTACCCAGGTGTACTTTAATATTGTTAAAAAAAGATTCTATATTTGTTTGACAACATTAATTTAACTGTTCAATTTGGGAAATCAAAAATGGCGACATTTCTGTATTGATTATTTTATATACCAATGCACTATTTAAAAGTTTTAATTGATTTTTTTTTGATTTTAAAAGTTTTTAAGAAAAAATAAAAACATAAATTTTTTATTTTTGTATAATTTTTTTTTTCATATTTAAATTAATAAATTGGTTTATTATGATGTTATAATTGTTAAAATAAATGTTTTTAAAATTTTAAAAATAAAAATTTTCTTTTAAGCTGTTTAAGTAAATATTCAAAATATTAATAAATTTAATAAAAGAATTTAACTTTTAAAAAATAAAACATAATTTTTATATATAAAAACAAATGATCACATGCAGTTCAAGCGTGAGCCGCGTCTAGTGTAGGGCATGTCATTTCTATGAGAATAGATAGTGGTTAGGCCTTATTTCGTTAAGCAAAAAAAAACATAGATGTTATTCAAATTGCAAAAATTTTTGAATATAATTTTACAATATATGCTGTTTTATTTTCAAAGATCAAAAATTGAAAAGAGTAAAAATTTATTATATTTTAAAAACTACCAAACTTTAAAAATTACAATAAAAAGAAAACAATACATATTATTTTACAAAATAATTTAGTACTTAAATATAGTTTATCAAGTGCCACAAATTTTCTATATAATTTTGAGCTTTATTCATGTATTGCAACAAAAAAAAACTTTTATTTAAAAAATATATACTTAAATAGTATGAAAAAACCATGTATAATTAGGTAAAAGTTATTTTTTTAATAAAATAAGTATAAAAGTTAAAAATAATTATAAAAACCAAGAATTAGCAGTACACGTAAAGAAAATTTTGGTATTGGTTTTTTGTTATATACTTTCAAAAGTAAAAGTATTTTTGTAAAGAGATTAAAAAAAGAATATAAAAAAAATAATGAAGAAATCAATACAAATACTAATTTGAAGATTTAAAGTTACTGTTTTCAAAAGAGAATTGAAGTAGTATTAAATTCAAATAGAAATCTGACAAAATATTAATTAATATATAATTTTTTATTTGATTTAAAAATTATTAAAAATAAAATAAAACAAAAAGTATCAGAATTTTTTTAGTTTTAATTTGAATCAAATATTACTTTTTGGAAATACTGTTACATTAAAATTCGAAAATTTTAATTAATAAACTTGTCTAAAATTGATCAAATAAATTTATATTTTAATTTATTTTATTAGAAATAATTCAGTTTTGAAATATTTTTATTGTAAAACCAATTAAAATTAAAATAATAATATTTTATATATTAATAATTTTTTATATATTAATAATTTTTTTATAAATTTATTAGTTATTTCTTTTAATATAAATAAAATTAGAAAAAAAATTTATTTAATATTTCTTAAATTAAAATCATTTAATTTAGCAATTTATTTCTTGATTTATTTAGAAAACAAATAAATATTAATATTATTTTATATTTAAATTATTATTTTATAAAAAACTAAATATTTTGTATGTAATTCAAAAAATCAGATTTTTTATTTTTTGTGTACATATTTATAAAATATATTTTTTTTATAAAGAAAAAAATTAAAGAGTTACATATTACATTACATGTTTTTTTTTACAAAACTATAAATCATGTAAACTGAGATAACCTGCCAATAAAAACTTAAATGCTTTAAAGATACATGATCAATAAATCTGCAAAAAATATTTTTATTTAACAAAAACTCTGACAAACAAAATTATTTAAACAAAAAAAAATTGCATAAAATGAGTCCAAAAATAATTAAAAAAAAACATTATTTTTAGATAAAATATTTTTATTAAAAATGCCTTAACATAGAAAATACAAGTCAAAGCTCATAAATTAGCTTGTTTTCAACAAAACGTTTCTGAAGTTATGAATTGGCTGTTCAACAATCTCAAATTAAAAATTTTTAAAGGATAATTAAAAAAGCTGTATTTCTTAGAATCTCGATCAATTAGAATAATATATAAATAGAAGGGGGAAGTCATTATTCTGAGCTTACACTTAATTAGCTTAGTGAAATTGATGTAAGTTGTGATTGAAAAAAAAACCCCATATTAATTTTTTTATCTAAAAAATTTATTTATTTGAAGCTTTTAATAATATATTTTTCATGTGATTTCTGCAATATACTGTAACCCAACAAAATAATATTTTAATTATCATACACAAAAAGTATGGAAAAATGCTGTTCTAGAACTTTTTAACAGAAAAAATTATTGCATTGCATGAATCGAAATATCGATCAATAAAAAATGTATTCAATGAGATTTTATAGCTTTATCGATTTAAAAAAAAAGGGGTTAAAATGAATCAAAATAATTTTTTTTTAATTCAAGCTGACCAACAAATATCATGCAATAACACAAGTTAAAGAACATTGACATAGAAATTATTTTTTTTTTAAACTTTGCAGCTTCAATGATTCATTATTGTTCTCATTTAACGATATGGATAAAAAAACACAATATATCCTGTAACAAACCAGTTTGTATCAGAATTACTCTTTATTGAAAAATTTTATTATACCGTCATTATGCTTCTCTGGTCAATGGTGCAAAAGTCACCAAAGGGAAAAACAGGAATACCAGTGGGCTACGTACAGGAAAAAAGTTGAGCAATTGCCTATTTTATGTTTTTGCAATTTTATTATCCAGATTCAAAAGAACTGAAAATCTTATATAAAATGAAATAAAAGATTGAAAATTCTTTAGATAAGGGTTGACAAATAATCATAGTGGAAAATAATCACTAATTAGGTATTATTTATCAACTGGTTATTTGAAATTATTTTGAGAAAAAACTATGGCAATCCATTTACAATCGTTCTTTTAAAATAATTACGTGTTTTAATCTTGTAAATTTTTAATTTAATTTAATACATTTTTCTTTATTACATTAGCGTTACATTATTTAATTTTATTTTTTACACTACTCTGTGATTTTTTAAACCTGTACGTATGTTCATTAATATATATATATATATATGATTATTATTTCAAAAATATTCAAAAAATTGATTAAAAATAAATTACATGAGTCATAAATATTTTTTAGATTCAGATTTCATATGTACTTTTAGCTTTGATCTCTAAAACGCTACACGTCATATTTTGTCGGATAAACCTAATTTGAATAGACAGCTGTGAACCTTGAAAATTTCAAATATTAATGGGAAAAAAATGAATATGATTGTTTTGTTTCCCTTGTAGTACTATTTTGTAGCCTTTTTAAAGATACAGGCTTTTTATTTTTTTAGTTAAAGACGGTCTCATTTCCAAAATTGATACCCAATAAAAAGAAATTAACAAAATGCAAATACCAAACTGTAAATAAGAGAGAAGTTTTAAAGTTATTTGTTTTTCCGTTCGCCGAGAAACTACAAACCTTGAAAAAAAAAAAAAAAAAAAGGAAGCTAAGAATAACCTATCCCGTGGTATCTAGTCACGGATAAAATCGTAATTTTGTGACCATGAATGAAAAGCCAACGAATTCATAGAATTTTTATTTTTCCATTTTATCACTCCTTGTTTTTTCTAGTCTCGATGAAATTGATCATAAATGTTCATAAAGAGTTGGCTAATCAAGTTATTGGCAATATAAATTTTCATTATTTAAAATTGAAAGTCTCGTCAATTGTTAGATAAAATTAGAGAATAATTGGCCAAAACTACGGAAAATGTTCCAATTGCATCCATAGGTTAAATGAGTATGTTTCAAACCCAAAGCCAATTTCCCTGCGAAAAAAACTTATGTAAAGTATGTATAAAGTTTTTATAATAAAATTAAAATTACATGGGAACTATGTATAAGATAATTAGCACAGCTAATTACAAAGAGGAAAAAATCAATTACAAGAAGTTCATTGTTAGTGTCCATCTTAAATCCATAAATTACAATCCTTTCTTGGCACAGCCAATATTCTTTCTTCGTTGAAGGATCACTTCATTTCCTTCGTCAACTCTTTTTAACCCCCTCGTCTGTAAACTTCTTGGCCCAAGCTTTCAATTCATCACACTTGGTTCCACCGACAACTGATAGACGTTGTAATCGCGGTAGTTTACCCTTAACCAATGGTTCGATCATATAGTCATACACGTTTGAGCATTCATCAAATTTTAGAGCAACCAATTTACGGCAGGCCATAATTTCATCCAAAGGTTCACAAGTATCAAAATCAACTTTTTCAAATTTTATTGTACGAAGACAATGAGCTTGAGTTTGCAAAGGAGGAATAATTATGTCGCATCTTTTTGTATTATAGATACGAAGGTGGAAAAGGTGAGAAGGTGTGGAAAGAAGATTTTTCCAATTATTTTTCATTTCTTCAGGCTTTTTGTATTGAAATTGATCGGACCATTCAATATCCATGTATCTCTGAAAAATAGGAATAGCTAAAATTAGAATCTATATGAACCATTTCATACATTAAACATCAAAAGATACTAACCACATGTTTGGAAAAGCCGGCCAAATTTGTAAACGTTTTGGTAAACATATACTTTGTTGCTTCAATCTTTAGCCCACGAATATCACTCAACAACTTTCTTGCATCCCTGGTATTCAAAAGGTCATCATGATCTTGAACTGAGCAACCTCCAACCCGTGTGGAAATAACCAAGGTCTCCACTTGTGTATTATAATCCACAAACAACCTCATCAAACTTTTCAAGACCAACTTAATTTTTGACATTTGATTGTAATGATCTTCTTCGTATTGCTCTTCACGAGCACTCACGGCCGCAACCATTTTATAAAAATTAAAGTGCCTCATGAAGGCAGGATAGGCATAATATGGTCTTGGTTGTTGGTAGGGGCAAGAAGCGAAGAAGTACGAGGGAAACTTGATACCGACGAGGAGTAAACCTTCACGATCCTCAGGTGAGAGACATGATAAAAGAGTGTTGATAAGTGAACGTTGAGAAGGTTTTGGGAGAGTATGGTGAAAAGGTTGAGACCACAATAAATAAATAGCGTTTTCAGACCAGTGCTTTGACACTAGAATACAAGAGAGAAGAGATTTTAAGTCGTAAGTTTCCTCTGTTTCCTCCGTATTTCCATTTGTTATCGGAGTGGGAGAAGCCGGGGGAGCATGTGTAGTTGTTGGGAAGTTTGGACTGGTTGGAGTCACAGGTGAAGTGGGAGAATTGTTGTTATCATTATTACTATTAACATTACTAGTAACTTGATTATTTAAAGTATCCTTTTTATCGATGGGAGAAGAGTATTTTACAAAGTTTCTAAAAATTTCCTGGAGAATTTCGGACGGTAAATTTCCGGGATGGCAATATACCATTCTCTTGAAAGTTGGGAGATTTATGTAGGATACTATAGGAAAAGGTCGGAAGCAGAACGAGATTTTATCTTTCTTTTTTTTTTTTTATGAAAGGAAAAACTGTAACGAAAATGGAACACAAAAAAAGAGCAGTAATTTTTTTTGTGAAAAGTTGAATTTTCACGATGGCTTTTCAACTTTTTTACGACGTGTTATTTTTTCTCAGAACACCACCTGATTATTAATTTATTTTAGAATAGAATTAATATTAGAGTATAGAAGCGCGTAATAGATAATAGATGTAGGAGATTTAGTTTTCCGATTAATTTGTAAAAGATTATTCATAGTTTACAAAATAATGTATGATGCATATCGACGTGATAAGTTGATATTTTAGCCCACAAACACTCAAGTGATAATACAGGTTGGCGTTTTTATTTAGAGTAATCCTGATTTGCACGGTTTTTTTTTTTGGGTGAGATTTTAACCCATTTTTGTTCCCACACAATTTCCTATGCACGTTATCTGATTGATTTTTATACACACGCTTATCATATTTTTCATCTCATTTGGGAGTATGTAGGTGGGAGGGGTTTTGAGTATGTGATCGTGAATGTGATCATCATCATCATCATCATCATCATAATCATCATTTGTATTGAATATTTATCAAGATTCTCTTCATTTTCTTTTTATCCAACCAATAAAAATCTCAAGTTTAAGATCTTTTTAAATGGGCGAATTGTGAAGCATTGTATCTGGATGTACAATTTCTTCATCAAGTTACCATTTGACGATTACTAAAAATGGAAATTTCTATTCAAAATATAGTTTTACCCCGTGATGAAAATTGCCTAAAGTGTGAATTTATTCACACAATCAATAACGAAAATCTCTGTAACAAAAACCAGAATTTAAAAACCACATGTTTTGGAAAAAAGTAGTATAATAATAATAATACTTTATTTACAAGAAATAGGAGTAGAGTACAAAAATTTCTTTTTGATCACATTCTTCTTTTGTACTTTATCAAATCTTTGGGTACTAACTCATTTGAAATTTTCCATTCTTTTGTTTTCTCAATTAGAAAAATAATAGTAACATTTAATTTCTTTTTGGATTAAAAAAACTAAGTCAAATAAAAACTTGAACATATTTCAAAACCAGCAAGTAATTGACCAAAAATCATTATAAAGTAGTGATTTTTAAAAAGCATGGATTTAACTTTCTCTTTTGGAAAAAAAAAAATTTTCTGAATTGTAACAATTAATATATTAAAAATAAAAAATATTTATGGCACACTGAAAAATTTAAAATAATTAATTTTTTTTACAATTTAATTATTCTCTCTTATTAATTCTATTTTTCTGCCTTTTTTTTTTTAAAGTTCTTTTCCGTTTATCTATTGAGTAGACAGAATTTGATCATACAGCAAAATAAAATTTATTCACGGGAATACCTTAAAAATTAGATAAGAACTCAGTGCATAAAAAAGAATTCTATAATAGAATAAATAATTGCAAATGATTTATCTCGAATCCTCGGTAAAAAAAAATTATTATTTTGAAAATCTAAAATCTTTTAATTTAGATGAAGCTGATAAGTTAACTTATTCACTATTTCTTTGTTATACTGATAAAAAATATTTTCTCACAATTTTTCTTTTTTTTTTCAATGAGAACCGGTTATACTTTTTTTTTTTTTATGCAAACAACTTTAAAATTACAAGATTTTTAGGAAACATTTAAAAAGCTAGAAAGAATCAGGTTTCAAAAGATGCAAAATGTTAATTAATTCTAAATTTTATCAGAAAACCATATTGGTAATTTTATGCTGACGAGGTCATAAGATAAGTTATTTAATGACCGATCCAATAATAAAAAACCAAACTAGTTTTCATCTTGTAAACAATTCAGATTGGATAAATAACTTTTTTTTTTTTTTTTTAGAGATTAGATATAATTTCTTGGAAGTTTTACACATCAAAGAAGAAAAAATTAGAATTTTGTATTTAAATAAATAATATTTGAATAAATCTGTAAATAATTTAGATAAAACAAGTTAAGTGATTTTAATGGAATAATCTCGTATATATTGAAAATTTCTAGATAAGACTTTTCAAATTTCTATCTGAATCAAATAATCACATGTATTTTAATTTTGAAAATTTCAACCAGTCCAAGATATATTATAGCAAAAAATCAAAAGTTTTTATTTATGTGAGATTTATAAAAATTGATATTTCCCAATATTTTATCAATTATTATGTTTTAATTAAATAACTTTTAAAAATATAACCGTTAAAAATTTTATGAAAGAAAATGAATAAACTTATTTTTAAGATATTTATCATGATAAAATATTTCAATTTCCTATGTTCAAAAATAATAAAATTTATTTAAAAATATTTAATTAATAAAGTCTTTAATTTTTTAATTTTATTATAATATTTTTTCAATTAATTATTTTTTTTCCAATTAATCAATTTTTTTAATTAATCAATATTATTTTTCAAAAACATTTAGTGTAATATTATTTTCTTAAAAAAATACTATTTTATTAATAAAATTAATAAATTTTATAATTAATTGATATTTTGTTAATAATTAAAGCTTTAAAAATTTAAAAATTTATTTAATTTTAAAATAATTTACAATTGTATTAAAAAAACAAATACTTTTTTTAATTGAAAAAAAAAAATTAAAATTTTTTTCTTTTTTACCAATATTAATTAGTAATTAAAAACAGATTAGAAGCTTTAAGAATTTTAAAATAAACAATAACATATTATTATAAGTTAAAAAAACTTTAATTTAAATTTTATAATTAAATCTTTTAATTTTTATTTTATTTAATTATTTAATTCTATTTATTCATGTATATTAACCATTAATATTATTTAAATTAGTTATTCTATTTTTAAAATTACTTATTGATGTAACTATTAACTAAATAATTAATATAAAAGACAAATAATATTTGTTATCAATTTATAAAAATGTTAACATAAGACATATAATTATAGCAGCTATATTAATTTTTATTGATAAAACAAACTAATTTTTTTATCTTTAGATTTCTTTGTTTCTTTTAAAAAAATAGCAATTAAAATATTTATAAAACTAATCTCGTATTTTGAATTTTTACAAATTTAATTTGCTTATTTATTTGAATTTTTTTTTAATTGTTTTTTTGCCATATAATTTTTATTTGCTATTTATTAAAATATTACTCTAATCTATAATATTAATATCTAAAATAAGATTTTTTAAGTTAATAGCAAAAACATTAGAACTAGTCTTAATAAATTACTTGAAAAATATTTTGAATAAAGAAAAACTTTACTTAAAGATAGAAATATTGCTCTATTAGCAGCCAAAAACTAAGTTGTTATACTGTTAGAAACTATAAAAAAAGTGGTGCCACTTCTCTTTTACTCTTTGCTCTAATTTTGGTTATAAAATATGAGAAAGAGCTTTATATGTTTTAATAACAATTTTATTGTTTGTAAACATTGCAATTTTTTTCTTCAAATTTTTCTTCAAATTTAAATTTAACATTTCCCAATTATTTTATTTCAATTTGCTAATATTCTTGAATTAAATGGTGAATCTCATTCATACTTAAATAATCCAAGGAACAAAACCTTGCAAAATGGTATATATAATAATGATGAATTTCATTTCGACCGATTCAATGGCTAGATCTTCGGTTTCAGAGTTAGACTTTGAGAGTTATAAAATGAACCAGAATGTCTAAGTCGATAAAGATACGTTAACCAAGTGAGTTTCTCTTCATAATTGTGTTATTTTGATAATGAGTCCCTTTTATTACCATGTACAGGTAATAAATGCTTCGCAACCTTTATGTTTTATGATTATTATTTATAATAAATATCCATATCTAAAGAAGTTGATAAGATAAACTTTATAAAATTAAACCATTTTTTTAAAGCTGCAATATGGAATTCTTATTATACAACAACATTAAGCTGCTTTTCTAAATAATGCTCAACCCAATATTTCATTTCTGCTACTTTTCTGATGGAAATCATGGGTAAGGTAGACAAGTTATAATCTACAAACATGACTTATTAAAAGCAAATATATTTGAACTTTCCAAATTCTAAAAAATGATTGCAGAATTTCTAAAATCTTAAAGTTTTTATTTCAAGAATTTAATAATATACAAACATATTTATTTACTTTAAAAACTCCCATTGCAAACTATTTCCATTTTTTTAAATTACTTAATAAGTTAAACAAGAAAAGAAATATATATTGAGTTCTAAAAACTTGCAAAAAGAAAACTCATCACTTTAAGAGACAATTCTTTTCTTGGAATGGATTATTTAATTAAAAATAGTGAATAAAAAAACCACTTTGTAATATTAATAAATTTGAAATAGGAAGAATACATATGATTTATTATGTCAGAGAATATAATTTTCATCTTATATTTTGTGCAATTAAAAATTCAAAGTGATGTGACCTTATAATTGATTTCAGTCATTTTAGCATAATCTACAATATAATTGTTAGACTCCTATTTATTGTGTCATTTTTTTAACTTGGACATTTTTACGATATATATTTAAAAGCTGTTGCCGGATTAAATTATCCCGGTGAGACATCATGGATTGAAACGATACTTTTTTAAATTGCCCTGAAGTAATAATTTTTGCTGAAAAAAAAAACAATGCAAGAGTTTAATAAGGGTTAAATATTTGATTGATCCATCTCTATAAATAAAAGACCTGAAATCCAAGAGTAACATTATAAACATGCTTGTGGAAATGAGTATCATCAGAATTCACAAAGATATCTTTGTGATAGTGTTATATGAATTATAAGATTTAAAATTTACCCAGCTCAAACCACTTAATTTTGTTTCCACCCAACTATAATTCATTATCTTAAACATGAGTCAAATAAAAAAATTTTTTAACTCACGACTCAATTCTACAAATTCTACTCAACAATTCTATTCAGGGCATTTTATGACCGAATTATTTCCCAAAGAATCGACAATAACCTTGAACCAAATACTCCCAAACCGACACACTTCAGAATTTTTTCCCGAAATCCGACCGGTCATTCGATACTTGTAAATTCCAGTTTGTGGGTTTGAACCCAAATCCATCTTGAAATAAGGTGTACTAATTGTTCCAGATGATTTGATTGGGCCTTTCCAGAGCATAGATATTTGTTTATCGGTTTTGGCTTCAAGAAGTTCCACGCTCTCAATCTCGCTTATCACACTATTTCCGACGTCGAATGAGATTTGGTAGCACTGGCCTGAATTTAGATTAGAAATATAGGAGGTCATTTTAGTAAGTTATTTTTACTGCTGAACAATTTAATTTTTAGAAAATACACCTGCTGTATAAACCAAATCAAGGGCAACGGGTGACGTAATACGAAATCCATTACATACTGAGGTATCATTTGCCGAGGCTACAAAGAGGAAACTCAGTATTGTCAGACAGAATATGAAGTCCATTTCGACAATATGAGCTTTTGAAAATCCAAAGAGAAGAAATATAAAGCGGACTGATTGAAAATAAAAGTTTGATGTGGAAATAAAAAAGTTATTATCCGCTTTCTTGTCCACTGTTAGAGTTATCATCCGACGCGGATCACATTTGTTTTTGGAAAACGAGCATACCTGATAGCATCCAAAATGATGATTATGGTTTCACCAATGAAAAACTCTTTGTTCTATAATTGGGCTTGGTAGGTTAGGCTGTGCAATTCTGTGATACTAAGAGAATTTGCCTCAAAAATATAATACAATCATTTAAAATCTTGGCTGAAAATAAATGATCCCGAATATTTTTTTAAACTTTAATAATAATGTTATTTTTTATTAAAAAAATGATACTAAGTTTAACAACATGAATTCTTATGGTATTAATAAATTTAAAAATTTTAATTTAAAATTACAATTTATTTTTACACAAAAATGAAAAATAAAATAATTTTTCAAGCTTGTCAAATAATAAAATTAATATACTGTATATTAAAATTTTATTTATTATTATTTTTTAAATCATTTTTTAAATCATTTTTTATTAACTAATGTTTTGGTTACTTTAATTAATTAATTATTTAATTAATATAATTTGTTTATTATTCAAGTAATTAAATTTAAAAATAAAAAAAGTTATAATTATTTACATAAATTTTATAATAGGTAAATTTTTTTTGTTAATTTATAATAATTTGTATTTTAAAATAGTAAAATAAAATTATTAATTATTAATATTAAAACACTTTTAATTTATAAACAACAATGTTTTTTTTAATTAAAACAACAACAACAACAACAATAATAATAATAATAATAATAATGTATTTATTAAAGTAAATTCAAATTTATACATAACTGTATTATTTAATATAATTATTTCAAACTAATTTTTATTTATTGTAAAAACAAAACAATTTTTTTTAACATGTAATGTTATTTATTTATTTATTTCAAAAAAACATATTAATTTTATAAAAATTAAATCATTATTTTCTTAATACTTTGTATTTATAGTATTAATCTTATTATTATAAAAATGTTATAAACATCTTATTAAATTAACAAATTAGTATATTTTGTTTTAGGCATATCATAAATTTTAAGTTTTATTTTTGAAAATTTGC
Source organism: Geosiphon pyriformis (assembly GCA_016748015.1). NCBI lineage: Eukaryota > Fungi > Glomeromycota > Glomeromycetes > Archaeosporales > Geosiphonaceae > Geosiphon > Geosiphon pyriformis. Next base: position 52,561 of record JAAOMT010000764.1, on the reverse strand, counting down.
AGAACATGTTGTAAAAAGTTAATAGGTTATTTAGAAAGAGACAACATTTTTTAAAAAATAAAATTTTTAAAAAATTGGATATTAATTTTAAATCAATAAAATCTGTTGCTTTTAGCCTTTTTAATAATATATTGATCATATGATTCTGTAAATAATATGAAAAATCATGGTGAAATAGAATGTAAAAGAAAAAAACTAATTCGAAGGAAGAAGGGTGGGAAAAGAAAGTAGCAATAAAATTGGTAAAGATATCTTGGCAGAATAGTGATAAATTTTTTCGATAAATTAGAGGTCGCATGGGTAATTTCTTAGATAATCGATATTGGGTAGGAATTTGTAACATTGAATTAAGTTAACGAGTAAACAATAAAATATCGAACTTAGAAATAATATTCTTTAGGTGTGAGAGAATACCTTTTAAAAAGCTAACTATTTTAACATATTGAAATGAATATAATAAACTTGATAATTTATGTTTTAT
>JAAOMT010000764.1:0-51239 GCA_016748015.1 Geosiphon pyriformis | reverse complement strand
AATAATTAAACAATAATATACAGTAAATAAATAAATAAATAATAGTAAATATGAATTTTATATAAATAATAATAATAATAATAATAATAATAATAATAACATAATTACCTCTTTAAACACTTCTGAACTGCTCGTTTTTATAATTTTTATTGCTACTTGCATCCCTTTGCTATGTTCCCATCTTTTATATTCCATTTCACCATGATGTTTTATAGTTGCTACATCAATTAATCCATCAATTAGGGTTGCTTTATAAATTATACCGAATCCTCCTTTAGCAATTTTATTGATATTCGACAAACGGTCCCATGGAATCCAAGAATAGTAATTCAATCCAGCATATTCATTATAATACTTAATAGGTGGAAGATAGATTGGATTCTTAATGATTTCATCAACTACTTTATTGCCGCTTGAAAAGTTGCGATAAAGTTTTTCAAAAAATATGCACCAGTATACCCTCTACAATAATTATTATTATATTGATTTCAAAAATATAATTATGCTAATAAAAAACTTTTGAAATATTATTTAATAATAAATAGACTAATATATATTATTAAAACCAAATATAATTAAAATTAATAAAATTAAAAAGATATAATTATTTAACATTTAAGAAAAATTTTATTTAAAATAATATATATAAATAAATAATGTTAATTTTGTAATTTTTTGGATATTTAAATTTTTTAAATTAAATTATAAATAAAGTAAAAAATCTCTTATCTATATTACAACTGTTTAAATTACAAGATAAACATATTTGTACAAAATTATTTCAAAAAAATATAAAGATAAATAAAATAAAAAAATTATATAATTAATATTTGCTCAATTTGATTGATTTCATATAATAATATTTTTGATAAAAAAATTTTAAACAAATTTGTTTTTAGTACTTTAGTATAATTGATTTATTACAGTATTTTTACTTTTAGATTATGAATTCGGTAATTTGCTAATTGGCTTTGTTAATCCACTATTACGAACGTTTATTACGTATAATATAACAAATATAATAATCACTTTTTGCCAAGAAGTGCTTCTTTTTTCCAGAAATATTTCGATTTACCAATATATTGGTGAAAATTCTATTTTTTAACAAAAATTTATGGAACAGTTACAATATTATTTATTACTTGGTAACAAAAAAATTTTGTCATTTCAAGTACTTTTAAGCACATCTAATTTTCTAACATCTTATTTTATAATTATGAAAAATAATTTTGTTACCAGTAAAACACAAAATCAAACACTTTCTGAAATTTCAATTGGACATTAAATATACACAAATGGTAAGTTATTGCCTATAACAAACAACACACCTATTGTTTTTTATTTTTAATTAACAGCAAAATTAAACATAGCACCTGTAAAATTCACAAATAAGTTACAGAAAAAAAATTCTGTATCTGTTTTATGTAAACTAATTTACCATACATCTTTGTAAAAACCTCGACTAATATATTATATCTAATTTCAAAGGATTCTATTCATTTATTTCTTTATCAAAGATAAAATCAAAAAACAAATTTTATTTGACATTTAAAGGAAAACCAAGATTTTAAGAAAGTAAAAAGTTTATATTTAATATATTACTATTATTTTGATTAAGATTAATTATTATCTAATATGATACAATAATCAAGTGTTTTAAATTAAATATGATTTATGTTTTTTTATTTAAATTAATTAAAACTACATTACATAATTATTCTAATTGAAACATCTTTTTTCAGTTTTAAAAAAACAAATAATGTGTTTTTAAACCAAAATTTTACAGCACAACTTTTTATAATACCAAGCATTTATATTATACTACTTAACAAAATAACAAAAAGATTATAAACATTAACAAATATAAAAACATTAATATATAACAGACTTTTTTTTCAATATAGTTTTAAAGCTTAAAATTAAAAAAACAAATATATTTTTTATGACTTATTATTAATTTACAAACAAAATTAACTAATTTTAATATTATAGTTTTTATATTATTAAAAATTAACAAGATTTTATTAATTCAGTTTTTAAATAAAAAGCTTTTATATACATTTAATATAAACTATTATTGTTAATATATATTATTAAAAACTAAAATACTAAAAGTAAAAAATATTTATTCAACAAATTTTAGCAAGCAATTAAATTTATATTATGCATAAAACTAAAATCTGAAATTTTTATCTTATTATATTAAATATACAAGATATTTGAATAATTTATATTATAAAATTATTTTTTAACTATTATAAACAACTCTTTATATAATATTTTTATTATATATATGTATAAACTGATTATAATTTTGTTTGTAAATTTGAAAGTTATAAAAAAATTAAAATAATAAACAAAAACAATATAATGTTAATTCATATCAATAAAATTAATTAAATTTAATATAAAATTTAGTTTTTTTATATTTTTTTAATTATATTAAATATTAATTTAATAAAATATTAATCATCAAAAATTTTTTCTTAAAAACAAAAGTTGTAAAATATTGTCTTATTTATTAATAATATTAATTTATTTATTATTAAAAATACCAAAATATCTTTTAATTTTAAACTATATTACAAAAACTTTTTTTAAAAAATAATATTGTTATATAATAATATTCTATTTAATAGCAGTTATAAAAATTAAGTACAATTAATTACAATTTAATTTAATAAATATTTAGTAATATTTAACAATTTAATTTAATAATTATTCTGTTTATTTTCTGTAATTTAATTAATATTAATAATAATAAACTATAAATTTTTATTTTATATCCAAATCCAAATCAAAAAATAAATTAAAATACTGTTTATAATATTTAATAAACTAATATCTTTAATTAAGTTATTAATAAATATTAAAATCTTATTTAAACATGTTTTTTTTAAATTAAAATAAATAAATTTTGTAGCAATATATATTATATATACTTTACTTATACAAGATATTAAATAAAAGCATTTTTTATTAACAAAACTATTATTTAAAATAAAATTAAATATCTATACAAACCAAACAAAAATTAAGTTATTAAAATCCAAATGCTTTTAATAGTAAAAGTTTTTTATGTTAAATATAATTTATAATTATTCAAAAACTAATTGGTAAAAGCAAACTTTAAATTATTTGAAAAATTTTATTATTCTAAAATACTTATAAAAATAAATACAATAAGTATATTATTAACCAAAATAATATTACAATCAAAAAATATTTTTGTGACTTTTGCTAAAAAATTATTCAAGAAACTAACTTTTAACTTTACAAAAAACTGCAACAAATTCTAAGATACTTATTTTAAACTTGTAAATTTAATAATTTATGTTTAAAAAGTTTATTAAAAACTTTTATTGTATTTAAAAATATTAATATTAAAGCCATTTTTTTTCAATAGTTTGCAAACCGACCTAAAAGATTGTTTGGGCTCTGTATTTATTTAAAAAGCTTTAAGTCATACAATAAAAAAGAATACAATATTTTACTTGAAAAGTTTTTAAGCAGATTTATTTTAAATTTAAATTTTTTTTTAATTAAACAGTTTTATTTTTTATAAATACTCTTAAGTATAAAACTAAACTAAATTTTGTTACTAATAATAAGCTATAAAACTGTTAAAACCAAATACAAAAATTATTCATTAAAAATAACTTTTTTTAAAACAATATTAAAAAAAAAATTTCACATTGAAATATTTTTTTAAATTGAATTTAGTTAAGCTTTTAATTAATAAAATATGTTTAAATAGCAATAAAATGTTCTGAATTATTATATAATTATTTTCAATATAAAGCATATTATTACAAAAATATTTATAATTAAATAAAAAGTTATATTAGTTTTAGCTTTAATTTTGTTAGTTTTAACTATAAACTTAAAATCTATTTAGTATTTAAACAAAACTTTATTATTTTTATTTTACATAAAAAATTATAAAAAATCTTTTACAAAAAAAAAAAGAAAAGATTTTGTTTTGTCCAAATTATTAAAAACTCTGTATTTTTTAACAATTTAAAATTTATTATAATTTTATTTATATAATTATTATATATATAACCAAAAAAATTTAATTTTTTTTTTACATATTTTAATCTAGTTTAAACTGTATTCAATTATTAAACTAAAATGTTTTACACATATTTTAAAACATTAGCCAAATTTTTTTGTCTTTTTTTAAAGCATTCTTAATCACAAATTTAATTACAAAAATAAATTTGTCTTTTAAAACAGAAATATTGTCTTTTTATAAAACATTAATTATAAGCATTAAAAATATATTTTAATAAAATTTTAAATAAAATTTTTGTACAGTTTTAATTAAAACAATAAAATGCTTTTTTTTATATAATTTAAAAATTATTAATATCAAAGTTTTTTTTTAAGCATTAAAAACTATTTTTTAGTAAATATATATTTATTAAATTTAATAACAAGCCCAAAACAAACTGGTTACAATTTTTTTACAATTTATTAAAAATATTTAGTAATTTAATGTTTTTTATTTAGAGAACATTTAATAATAATCACAAATTTATTATAACTAATTTTTTTGTAATATTATTAAATACTCTATTATTAATATTTTTAAAAAACTGTATTAATAATACTATTACAACAAAATTTTTTTAATATTATTCACTTTTTGGTTCAATTTTTAATAATAATATTTATCTTATTTTTAACCAAATTATTATTTTTTATTAAATAATTTAAAATTACTTTTTAAAAAAATTTTTGTAAAATACTTTTATTAATATAATTTTATTTATAATAAATGTTTTTATATATTTAACAATAACAATTTTAATGTATAAATTTTTAATTAAATTAAACTTAATTATTTTATGAATCTTATATGTTTTTTTTGTATAAGCCAAAATAGGTTCTAAAATAAAATTATTAAAACCATTTTTTAATAATATTCTAAATTAATTTTTTTAATCAAGTTTAACTTAAATTACTTATCTAAAAAAACATATAATTTGTTATTATCGTTTAAGTTAAAGACCTTTAAAAAAACCAAAAAACTTAGCATTTTAAATAACATTAAAATAATAATATAATAAAGAAAATAACAGGAATTTTAAAATACTTAAAGAGATTTTAAAAATACAAAAAATGTTAAAAATATTAAAAATACCAAAAAATACCAAAAATAACTAAAAAATAAAAGAAAAATAATTAAAAATACCAAAATATTTTGTATTATTAGAAATAAGTATATATAATAATAATAATAATAATAATAAAATAAAAAATAATTCAAAATTTAACAATCTAATAGTTTAAAAATTAAGTTATAATTTAAATTTATTAATTATCTAAGAAAACTAATTATGTTATCAAAAAAATCTTATAAATCGAAATTATTATTGTTAAAATACTTACTTTATTTATATTGTTAACAAAACAACAGATACTAAAGACATAAATTTACTAATACTATTTATTAAATTAATAGTTTTTAATTATAATTATTAATAAAATATCAATTTTCTTTTTGTTAAATTTATTAATTAAAAAATAGGCAGTAAAATTACAACAAAAATAGTTTAATAAAAAGCATAAAACTAAAATGTAAAATTAATTTATAAAAAATTAAATAACTTATCAAAAAGATAAAAAATACCTGAATAAACTAAATACTATACTAAAAAAAAATAAGATATTAAGTATTAAAAGCCATCAAAATATTAAATTATTTATAATATTTAAAATATTAATTAAAAATAGATTATTAAATTTTACTTAAATTTTTTATATTGTAAATTTTGTATTTTTAATAATTTTTATTAACTTGTTTACATATAGTATTTAATTAAATAACAATTGATATAGTCTAAATTATAAACAACTTAATTATATATTAAATTAATAAGACTTTTATTAATAAAAATAAAATCTATAGTTTTTTTTATGTCTTTAAAATTGGATTAAATAAGAGTCTTTATTAAAAAATTACTATTAAAAATTAAACAACTTAAATCCAAACACTTTTTAAAGTTAGCATTGTATTCAATTTTATTTTTATTGAAATTATTATTTAAAATCTTAAAAGTGCTTTTATTTATAGTTTTAACTATTAAAAAATTTATGTTATTTGCTTAAACTAAATATATTTTTAATAAAACTTTAGTATAAACTTCTAAAATTATAATAAAAAGTTTGTTTTTAAAAAACAAATTAATTAACAAAAGCTGATTAATTATTTTAAAAATTTTGTATATATGTTTAACTATGTTTTTATTAATAATAATTACAATACCAAAGTAAAAACTCTTATATTTTTAAAGTTGTTTATAATTTATAGTTTGACTCTATTTTTTAACTTGGTTTTAATAACAACAAAAATTATAATATTATTTTATTTTATTATATTATTTTACTTGACAAAATTGTTTATTTCTCTTATTTACAAGTTGTAATTTTCTAAATTAAATTAATTATTGTAAAAAATCTTGAAAGAACAATCTTAAAAACCCAAAAGTTTTGTCATTATAACTTTTAAACTATTTAATTTAAACACAAACAGATTAAAAACTCCAAGACTTAAGAATAACAAATTATTGGTTTCTTTAAAAGACTTATTTAGAATTATATTCAAACCAGAAATCAATGCTAAAAAAACAGCAACAGATATTTGAAAAACAATTAAAGACAAATTATTTAATCTAGACATCAACTTTAAGATTTTATCTAAAAGCAGGTTTATGTTTTTTTAACATATTCAGTTTTAGTTTCAAAACAAACAATAAAAAACCTAAGAATTTAACAATTGTATTTATAACTAAACCAAACAAATAATTTAACAAAACCATTTGAGCTCAAAATTTGTTACCAAAAACAATAAAATGGAAAATAGAACCATTTTTCTTGGCATAAATACTAAAATAATATAATAAACTTTGTTTAGTTTTAAAACAAACAGTAACACATCTTATTCTATTGCTTCCAGATCTTGTAACCTTTAACAGTCTTAGTAACACAAACAGAGTTTTTACCAATTAGTTTTGACCAACTAGAAGTCAAGAGATTAATTTGGCAAATTACCAAATTTAAACAAAGCCGAAAAAACATCCTTCTTAGAAATTCTTAAAATAATCACCAGTTTTTTGAGATTGCTGTTTACAAACATGTTTTTTTCTTGTGGAAAAGAAAAGGTCGTTAACAACGAGAATAATGTCGAAGCCTTCTCCCAAAGTTCATGGAGCTAATCCCAGGTAAGGTTTAATAAAAATATTAGGGAAACTTGGGGAATGTTTTTGTGACGAAAAAAAGTATTCAAGACTTTATTCGCCCTAGCAAATTTCAGAACGCTGAATCTTTCGTCTTGTGTGCAAAAACAATTCGACATTTGATAAGAGTCACATGCGGAGGGAATTGACATAACAAAATTATCAACATGGAAAGCAACCGATATGAATTGCAAACAACTACTGTTTTGGATCATCTCGAAGTTTCAGGATAAAAAGGCATGGCCTTTTTCTTCTATTTTTCATCAAGAATTCACAATTCTACCATTAGGTGATTATTATTATTCTTTCTTTCTTTCTTTCTTTGCCAAAAAGCTTTGACTTATCCTTTATTATAACTTGTATACTATTAGCTGGACAATGGCAAACACTTATGACTTACCACCATCCTGGAGAGATTTTGAACTAGATGAATTGAAAGAAATCTTTAAAATTCGTGATGAAAAACGTAAGCTGCCTCTTAATTTTTAAGATTTTCGGGAGCGATAACTATTTTATAGACTAAAAGAACCCTTCTACAAAATTCTCTCCTAAAGTCAATCAAACTACATTGTACATATTCACGTGCAACCATATTTTCTATCTGCTTACGCTATGGGCCACTTCACGGGTTACCGAATTCATATTACGACGTGTGGTTCCTAATATGAGTGCAACGCACGTCAAGAATTGCACTACCTATATTTTGGAAATTATTTTCACAACAGTCATATTGGTTATTCAAATTTCAATATATCCGGTACTGCGAGTCGAATTGAATTATACTAATTATCAATTGTCTCAAACTTGTTGTCTTCTAATGGTTGATTTGTAAGTTTCAAGACTAATTGCCTCTTTCGATAGAAAGAAATATTTTTAGAAAGATCTAACCTTTATGTACTCTATATACATTTTTCTAGATATATTTTCGAATTGATTTACCGAAGTATGCGAATACCTTTGATCTTCCATCATTTAATATCCATTGCAATCAATGTCATAGCATATTACGTCCTTATAGACACGTAAGACTTTATGTTAGAAATTCTTCATTTTTATGTGATCCCTAACTAAAAAGCTATTTTCCAAAAAATAATAGGGCCAATCTGCACCTTTTTAGTCTGGGCGTTATTTTGATTTTTCAAGCAACCACAGAACAGACAACATTTTTCGGATTATTATTCTACCGATTAAAGCCATCTTGGGCAGCGCCAGTACTTTTCTTTTCAGCTGTGCAAGTTTTTCTCGCGAAAGTTGCAGGTCTTATTTGGGCATTTACTTTTTGGGGAATATATTTACTACCTAATCCAGGTGAGAAAAAAAAGCAGACTTTGTCACAAGTAAATATTTATTTAATTTTAAATGTACTAAATGGCCTCAATTCTTTTTGCCTTTTTATAAAAAAGGAAACTATTCACAGCTTCTCGGATTCAATATTATTTTACCCATTCTGTTAGCTGGGCTTTTCATGACGCAATTATGGTCGGCATATGTCGTATGGGTAATTGCATTACGAGCAAGACGTACAGAAAAAGAGCGTAAGGAGTCAGTGCAGAAGGAAATGTCTACTTCGGGTTTCTTTCAGGAAAAATTTGATGCAACTCAAAATGAATCACTCTCAACAACCCTTCGCAGATTAGAAGGCAGTGATTCAGGTCATAATACTACAGCCAGTGAAGAGACACTGAATCATAGATCTCTTACTTACAATCCAGAAGAAAACTTTGAAATTGATTATAAGATGAATCTTAACCGCGCGTCTTTTGATCTTCTTGATTCGATCGCTAAAACATTGCCCTGGTTGACGGTGAAACAAGTTTCGGATCATCTAAGCATGAAGAGTTTCAAACATTTTAATTCAAATTTGGAGGAAATCAAGCTTTGAAAGGGGGACTTAATAAGTGATAGTATGATGTTTAACATTAGTCTTTGAAATTTTTTTAAAGGTGGTAAGTGGAGCATTCAGACATCAAAATTAAAAGTGAACGTGACCATACGTCTCTGTGTAATATATCAGTAGTTAATAATTAAGTGAAAAGTGAAGTTTTTTATTAGGCTAAAGCAGCTAAAAGAAAATATTATTTCTTCAAGCGAGACTATAATCTGTCGAAAGAAAGCAATCGTTTTCATATAATAGTGATTTCGTCTGGCAAGCTGGGCTAGATTTATTTTTTTTTTATTTGTAATTATATATTGATAGATTTTTTAATGGTTTCTGCTGTGATGCTGGATTAGTCGATAGTGAATATTCTCAAATAGGTTTGATTGACACACAAATCTGTTTCCGAGATTGTGTATAGGATGTTTAAAGTTTTAGACTTCCTTTTGGAGTCAATTCAAGAGAATTGTTTTCACAGCGGCTGAGGTTCTGTTAGCTAAATTTCCTTTTCTTTTTGGATGTTGTATGGTAAATTAGATAAGGGTAACAAGTGATTGAAAAGCCTTTGTACACTTTTAGTTGCCGTTTCATCAACATACAAATTCGCAATATTGGCATAATTAAATTATTAAAAGGGAAACGGCTAATCAAGAAATTCTTTTGATGTCCACGTTTCTAAAGATTTCATCTCATACACAGGAGACGACAATAATATTATTTATAAACTTTCAAAATGATAAACTAAAGCTTTTACATTTATTTAACAATAATAATAATAATAATAATAATAATAATAATAATAATAATAATAATAATAAATATATACCTCTATGTGGTATACTTCCACCTTTGGCTAAGATAATAGCTTCAATTCTGCCAAGTATAGAACTAATTAATTTTCGGTATAGTTTTTGAGGCAGTACATTCCATTCTTCTATAATCATTAACTCCAATTCTTGAATATTAGATGTTGAAGATTGCATTTTTGAAATCCTGACTCAACAAAAGATCATAATTTTTAAATAGGATTAAGTTCAAGACTTTGTGATGGTCATGGCTAAATTCTAAGAAATTTGGGCAACTTTTGAAATGTGTACTGGAGCATTGTCCTCTTCAAAAAAAAACTTCTTTTGAACTTGCCATGGATGTGCGTCAAGAGTTGATATAGCATAATTAGCCCAAACTTCACAAGCAATGAGTAATACCAGTAATTGAACCTTTTAATGGAACAATGGGTCCTAAAACCAATCCATGAAAAAAAACCAAACCATTCTTGCTGAACTGTGCTTTACAGTTGAAGCAATTCACTCATTATGAGACTCCTCGTCAAACTCGACCCCATCTTCAAGTTTGAAATTGTGAAAAATGTTGATTCATCTGACCAAATGACATTTTTTTAGTCATTTACAGTCCAATGTCTGTATTTTATTTCTAGCAAAATAGAGTCTTTAGCCTCTTTTCAATCGAAATTATAGGTTTCTTTCATGGAATACAAGAGCGAATAACCTCTTCTTTCAAAGCACGTTCAAAATTTTCATTTTGATACTATTTGGCCATTGTTTTGGTTGGAAAAAAGTCGTTAGATTTACATTAAATTGATTCGTCGAGATTCTTTATTTTGAGCAAGATTTTCTGTTAACATCTTGCCTTTTGGACCTGTCATGATTCGAGGACGTCCAAATTGTTTTTTCGATGAATTTTTATTCAATAAATTTTGTGAAACAGTTTTTTGAGAACATCCAACAATTTTCAACAATTTCTTTTTGTGAAGCATTTAATTTGTGGCATGAAAAAATGCTTGTTTTTTTGTTCTGGAGTAATATTTTTTGCGTGTCTCATTTCGTTCAGTAATACGCGACAATTAGAAGAAGATTTGGTTTTTTTTATCCTAATTTAACTCCCATTTAACCAAACATTCCAATGCTTTTTATTTTACAAAAAAACGCGTGCACGAAATATTCGATATTTTTCTCATCCTCCTGTAGACGCAAAATTACTCAATTAATAAAGAGCCCTCAAAATCTAAATAAATTAATCCAACATTGCATTAACAAATTAATTTAACATAAAGGAAACAACAATACATAATATTTTGAAACAAAAAAATGAATTTCTTACGAAAAATTTAAATTCAGATATTATCAATTATATTGGTATTAAAATTTAATATCCCAATACAAAATTCCAAAAAATATTCAAGTCTTTTGGATAATGCTACAATTTATATATTTGAAAAACTACTATTGCTTTTCATTAATATAGAAAATTTTTTACTATAAACAAAGTCAAAGATTTTTTAAAAAAATGCTTACTATAAACAAAACAAAATTTTAATGAAAAATTGATTATTATAAATAGAATTGATTTTTATGATAAAGTATTGCATTATAACTTTTTTTAATATTATGAATACAATTAATTTTTATTGTACAAACTTGTAAATTTGTCATATTTAATTCAATTTATATGACTTGAACAAAAGTAGAGAGTTTTTGTCTTCTTTTATATTAATTATTTTATAAATAAATTGATTTAAATCTGATCATATTATTAATTAACTTTTAATTAATAATTTTTTTGAAATATCTTAAAATTTATTGTTTTTTGAATCTTTTTAATTATTTTTATTGTTTTTATTACTATTTTTAATTTAATTAACTTTATTTTCTTTTATATAAGCTTTTTTTTGTATTTTTATGAAAACACTTAAAGCAAAGAGTAAAAATATTGTAAACTCCATAGTACTTGAAATTATTTGTAATATCTTCACTAAAAACACTTACAACTATAAAGACTGCTTAACAACGCTTTATAAAAATGCTTTTTTTAAATAATATTGAAGTAAACTAGGTTTTTGCTAATTTTAAAATACTTTTTTTGCTTTAAATAAAAGTTTTTTTTTCAAAGTTCCTTAAAAATAGCATACTAAAAATAGTTCTGATGTAATCACTATTATTCAAAAAGTTTTAAAGTTTTTAATCTTAGGTTGGTAATCAAGCTGTTATTTTTTTTGCATTTTTTCTTTTAGCTATTTAAATAATAAGAAAGCCAAAACAGCAAAAAAGCAATTTTTTTTTCTTTTTTTTTAAATAAGTTATTAATTTTTTTGTAATACTGTTACAGTTTGATTAACAAGCTAACAGATAGCAAGAAATAACAGTATTGTATAGTGATAAAATAATCAAAAAAATAATTCAACTTTAATAAGTAAATTAAATTAATAAGAATTTTATGTGTAAGATCAGTCTCATAAATATCTCAATTGCTATTCTTTCCAAAAAGTAACAAGAAAATTTAAAAGTAGAGAGATAGTTTGTACTGTCAACAAAAGATAACATGCTAAAATAATTTTATGTCTTATGTTAACACTTTTTAAAATTCAATATTAGATATCAGTTATACTTTTCAGTAAACGTTTATTTAATATATTTCACAAAAACTAACAATTATACAAATTAAAAAAAGAAAAGAGAAAAGAAATAGTAAAAAAAAAATAAAGAATTAATATTATTGTATTAATTTGACTGTAATTCAAATGTAAATGCTTTTCTATAACTTTAAAAGATCTTGTTTATATATTTTCAAAAAAGATCAATAATTAGGTTAGTAATTATATTAATAACTCAGTCAATAATCAAGTTAATAATTAGGTTAATAACTAAGTCAATAATTAAGTCATTGATCAAGTTAATAATTACATTAATAACTAATTCTAAAAATAAGATGGCTAATTTAATAATATTAGTAACTAATACATGTGACTAATTATGGTTAAATAAATAAATAAATAAAAGCTAAAAAGTAAAAAATTTAACTGTAATAATATCAAAAAACTCTGTTTTTTTTGGTATCTTTAATAATATTTTAATTATAATAAAACCAGTTTTTTTTTTATAAAAAATATAGTTGTGGTTTTTCCTGTTTTTTAATATAACAAATTTTAATTAATCTTAAAAACAAAACAAGTTATGTTTTTATATATAATTTCAACTAATTGATTTATTAAATTATTAGATTTTAAAAATTAAATAAATTAAATAGAACCTAATTTTTTTTAATAATTAAAAAATTATTATAAGTTATTAAAAAAAATTTGAATAAGTGGTTTTTATATTAATACTTGAAAAATTTTTAAAAGTTAAAATAGCTTTTGTTAAAATTATATTTTAGTTTTTATATGTTTTTTTTAATTAAAATTAACTATTAAGAACAATATTAAGCTTTTTTAGATGCTATTATACAATTTAAGCTTGTTAAATTACTTATTTTTTCTATTCTTAAAATTACAAAGTTTTTTATGGTTTTTGTGTTTGGTTTTGTTTTTTGTTATTGTAATTTTTTATAATATTTTTTTTAAAGTTACTATAAATAATATTAAAAATATTTTAAGTGTTTTTGGCAAAGTTGTTGGTATTAACTTAAAGCTTGTTGGTCAGTCATAATACAATATTATTTATTTTAAGTTATATGTATTTTTACATGTTATTTTGGTTTGCTGATTAGTTTTTATAAAAAACAATATTTAAATTTTTTTAATTTTTTTAATTTTGTTTAATAGTTAAGATATATTATTGTTAATTTTAATTTTCATTAAAAATTTAAATACTACTATTATTAAAACCAATACTTTAAAAAAAGTTGTATTTAATAAAAAATCCCTAATTATTAACTTTTTTTTAAATATTTAAATGTAAATTTTTTGGCTGTAGATTATAAAATGTTCTTGTTTTTTTTTTAAAATCTGTGATTGTTTCTAAGGTTTTTAAATTTTGTTTTATTAATCTAAAATTATATGTAAAAATTACTATTTCTTTGGTTTTTTCTATTGTTATTGATATTAATTTTATGATTAGCTTTAAGTTAACCTCTTTTTAATCAAAGTTGATGAAGCTAAACTTTGTTAATTAAGTTTATTGTCAAGTTTATTGGTTTTTAGATTGTTTTAATTACAAAATTAATAAATATTTTTACTTTTATTGATATTAAAATAAAGAAAAAAATTCTTATAATTAAAAAAAATAATGGTATTTTAAAAAAATTGTTGCAAATTTAAATAAGAAAATTATTAATCTTAAGATAGAATATGACATAAATGATTTATTTAATAACAATATGTTTAATAATAATTCAGATTTTTTTATTAATAAGAAGAATTTTGTAAAAATAATGGTTTTTTAATAGCTTTAAGCTTTTAACATTAAGTTAGATGCAAATAAAACTGTATTATAGTTAACTGGTTTAGTTTTTGGTAGTAATAATCTGTAATTATGCAAAAGATGATTATATTGGGTAAGTTTGCTTCTGTAAATTTAACTAGTTTGGTCTTAACTGGTTTAGATGACTAGTTACATGTAAAAAACACGTAAGTCATGGTTATTTGTAATATTTTTAGATTTTATGTCATAGTTAGTAATTGGGCTACACTTTGTAAAAGTGTAAAAAAAAAGTTAAAGTGATAGTCTCTTACTTATATAAAACAATAAACATGTAAAAGCTACAATGACAATAACAGTGACAATTATTCTAAAGATCAGCTATTTTAATTATGACCAATTTGGTATAGCATACAAATATTCCAATCGGGAAAATTAAGAAATACTATCGCTGGGGAATGTCTCTACCATCTTGATTGATAGTCGCCCTGAAGCTTTTCATAGAAAATAATCATGTAAAATTAATTTAAGTTTTGAAACATCGATGTCTCTTTGGTTTATCAATGCTTGTAACAAGAAAATAAACTTTCTGCTGACAGAAAATTCAAATTCAAGAACTAAAAAAAACCCACAAAAATCGTGAAATCTTTTCCCGAAATCAATTATAGTCTGGCCAATCTGTTCAAATTTCTTGGTTCCTCCAACAAATTGCTGCTGTCTACCATCATAGACCTCATGTATGAAAGCAAGTGCTTTTTCCAAAAGTTCAATGATTGCTCTTTTATACACCACTAAATTTCCTCATCCTGATATATTCAACTTGTTTTGGTCGTTATTTAAACGATTAAAGTCATTTTCTAAAACATTTCCTGCAAATATAATATTAGGATAGACATTTAAGAAGGATAATTATCAAAATCAAATAAAATTCAATCTTCTTCAGGAATAAGGTTTCTTACGAGAAACCACCACTCAATTTTCAATACTTATTCACATCTTTATTAGCTCTTTTTGAGAAATTAAAATAAAATAGTTAAACCGCGTTAAAACTTCAGCCAATTGCTAAATAATTTTGGTGGTCAATGGCTGATATCTTACAATATTCATTGCGGTTTTTATCCGTTGATTTAGGGGGAAAGTCTTTTTAATATAAAATTTCTTTAAATTAGTTCTTGCAAAGAAAAGATTTCATGTATTCAATTTTCTATTTCTCTCAATACTGTTGCCAACTAGCAAATATAATCTCGAACAAAATTGTTACCATTGCATGACATGCAAAGGCCTAAATACCGCCAATTGTTTTTCCAAAATAGCTATTGGCAGGTTTTATTTTAATGTCCACGATCTCGTGGTCATGTGGTGTGCTTTACTTGATGAGCTTGAACCGCGTTCTCGAGTAGTTTTGGGTTGATAAATCTCTCACCTATTATTACGCTCTAATAATTGCAGTGTATCTTACATTGTGGAATTGCGATGCTAATATATCTTGCAATATTCGCAATATCTTTCAATATGTGTGAGGCAAATGATGAACGTCCAAAATCGGGTAATCTTTTGTAAAGTCGACTCTAGTATTATGAAGGCTGTGTGATGGGGCAAGGAAGCAGTAAAATTAAACTCAAGTCGCGGAGCCTCAAAACATGATCACCCTGTGTAGAGGTGGCTAAGGATCATGCGGCAGCATCTTCTATTAGGTATCATGAGTTTCTGAAATTTATCTAGACTCTTCACATTCGATAAATGACTATAAAAAGGCATGGCTGGTATAAATAAAATTAAAATTATTACATCCTAACCTAGCTCTATTTATTAATTGAAAATCCCCCAACTTTGACTCTTCCAGAAATATTGTTTTTAAACAAAAAGAAGCTAAAGCAGGATGGATGTACCCAAAGATCCACATATTCGTGCGCAATACGAATGCGACATAATTAGTGGATCTTTGTGAATATGATTAATATTCTCCGTTTGCGTACCAAACAGGCTATAGATTGGGAGCCAAATTCGGTGATTGTAATTGGAGGTTATTAAAGAAGTTATCCTAGAACTTATTTAGAAACCGAAGTGGTAAAAGACCCAAACCCCTCAAAAATAAAATTATTTCACTCTAAAATGAATTCAAAAAATCCAACAAACCATTTTTCCAAACACTCTTTCATAAGCTGCATCTGGAAAAGGTTTCGTAAACGTAGTTGGTTGCTTTCTTTCGACTTCTCTGAAAAATCGAGTAGCAATCGTATTTTTTCATTCCATTCGTGAATCGGTACGCGAATAAAAATTAAATTCTATAATAGGGTTACAAAATCTCAAATCAAAAATTAAATAAATCGTTTCTACGTTTTGTTACTTTTCGGTGATATCTACAAAATTGATCATATATCAAATTAAGACAGGGATTCGTAAATTACATGAAAGTTAAAGTCTTTGTTTTTCTTTCACAAGCCAGATCGAAGTTCCTATGACGTTCAGCTGGTGGGAAAATTGAGAAATGAGTAAGGATGGCGAAACTGAATATTAAAACAATTCTATCAAATGCAACTTATTTGAAATTGATAATCATTCTTTACCTTTTACCCTTAGTTTTCCTTGTCCATTTGTTCTGGAGTTGCAAGGCCTACGTTTGTTAATGCGACATAAGACAAAACTAATAAGGCAGTTCCTATGACATCTAAAATTGCCGTTCTATTGATTTGGAAAAGTAAGTTAAAAAATAATTTGATGGGAATTACAAAATCACCCATGTAGTACACTCACAAGTATGGCAAGCAATAATTATCAGGATCATAACCATGTTGCCATAACCAAAGTGTTAACTTTTTGGCCAATACTAGCGAACAACCAACCTAATCAAAGAATAAATCATGAAAACGTTAAGCTTAAAGCAAATAGTTTTTTAAGAATCATAAAGATTGCTACTCACGCAGATAACCGAGACAAATAAATATAAGATACAAAAACTCCAAGTCAAATGAACATGGCCCATATCAAACCACCAAACCAATAGTAAGAACAGAATTTCGATTGGCAAGTGGATTAGAAATAGGGTGATCTCTGACTTTCGATAATTCTCTTCCAAGCCATTGCTATGTAATCGAGTGGATATTCGTGACGCATATATAGAACCCAAATTACCGGACAACGCAGTCAATACAGGAGTAAGCAACGCGAGACCAGAGTACTTCTCTATATACTGTTCCAGAACTAATCCCGCCATACTGAAAGGTTCATAAAAATGCGATTAATACCAGGCCAAGTGAAATTTGGTGAATAATTGCAAATCACATTTGTCGATACCTTGAAATTATCATTGCCAAGAACAAAGGTGACCATCCAATCAGTAATAAGTCCCTCACGTACGGATTTTTTCTCACATGCCTTACCCAATAAGGTATAAATAAAGCCATAATTATAAACAAGATTGTGCTAATAAATGTGTCTAGAAATTCAAGGAATGGAATTGAAAGAAGTGTCAAAAAAAAACTCCAAATATAAAATACAAAAACTTACGCATAAGTTTCAATAGAATCTGGCCACATAGAGATAAAATTACCAAGGTTATAAGATCACCAAGCGATGAGGCCATGGGACACGCAATATTATCTAAAATTGTAAATTGTTATTAGAAAATGCGAATTTAAGGAAAATTTTTTTAGTTGATTGTCCACACCTGGATTTATTCGATAACGCCTACACAGGATAACTAAACCACACATAAAAGTTCCCATAATCATGCTACTCATGGCTGAGCACAGCATTGAGGCCACGACGACCATCATACTTTCAAAGTATGAATTGACATGAGGATGAAATACTATTCCTTCCACAAATGAGAAGATCCCAGCGACTGCGCCCACTATTAGAGCTTGAACTTGAAGCAATGACAAATTCCCAAATACGAGTGAATTTCGAACCGATGGTTTATCTAATTCACCCAAATTTGCCTTGAGAAAATCCGATGGTAAAAGTCAGCGAATGGTGAACTTTGGTAATTTGAAGCTTTACAAGGGAGAATTCTTTACTCACCGAAGTTGACATTCGCGAGGCCAAATTCATCTCAAGGTTACCTTTTAAATTTAATAATACCGGGACGAGAATAAACAATTCTTTTACTTGGACAAAAGAATCCCAATCCTAAGATTGGGGAAAAGGATAAAAAATGTCGATTGGACAGATAAAAAAACAATGCTCATGTAATTTGATGAAAAAAAACTCACGATCAGAAAGATTTCCTTACTTTTACAATGTCGAGTAGAGATCCAGCTAATACTGACCATGCTACGGCAACTAATAGCGGAGGAATAGCCTTGAAATTGAAACTCGTAAAACATCAAATTCAACAATTTTAATCACAAAATATTTCATATTTCTGGCTACCTCTAATGTCAAACTTCTTTCTGTTTCACTATCTTCAGAGTCCTCATCAATATCATGAGTCATTAATAACTCTTTCTGTGATTGTTTTTTTTTTGAGTGATCATCATCAGAAGATGATCTTCGATAAACCCAATCGTCCTTCTCCCCATCATTAGCTTCCACATCCTCTTTTGTTTTTAGCTCTACATATTCTCGTCGTGATAATGATTTTGGCGAACGGTTCCGTTCGGGGATTGAAATAGATGCATCAAATCCAACTATATTCATTAGTGAAGAAGGGATATGATGACGAGCCTTATTTGTAGTATTTATGCTACTGGAGGATGCATTTGTGTTTGCGAGTACGCCGTCAATATCATTCTTATAATCACTATTCGTCCTTCCCTTCTTAATCAATGAATCACTGT
Organism: Geosiphon pyriformis; assembly: GCA_016748015.1. Lineage (NCBI taxonomy): Eukaryota > Fungi > Glomeromycota > Glomeromycetes > Archaeosporales > Geosiphonaceae > Geosiphon > Geosiphon pyriformis. The sequence goes on along the minus strand of JAAOMT010000764.1, from coordinate 32,185 downwards.
CCCTTCCGATTTTTAAAACCAAGTCATCTGAAACCAAAGAATCAGTTGATGAACGAGGTGAATCGCTTTTTGAATGTTGAGCCAGTTCGAGTGATTTTCAAGAGAATAAAATAATTGAGGCTAGTGAGGGAAACAAAATGGTAAAATATATTTCTATGAGAAGGAAGTGTTAATAATTATGTTATAGGGTTCTAAGATATGTGTTCAACAAAAGGGTAAATGGCAAAGTTCAGTCTAGCTGCAAACAACAGGTAAAAGATGAAGGAAGGCAGAGAGATCATAGATTTTTTGAGTAATAATTTTGAGACGCCTTAAAAAGGTTAATCCTTATTTTCGTATTACCCTCTTAGTAAGTTTTTGCCGCATCATCATGACTTTGAAACTATTTTCCCGTGTGACTGGCCAATAGTTTTTACCAAGTTGTTGAAGAAGATAGGTTTAGACTGAAACATTTAGGGAATTATCAACATCCAAGAATCGATTTGGAATTTTCCAGATAAATAAGGATTTACAAATACACATAGATACATAGATGCATACATCTGGTCATAGTTCGAATTCGTTAAAATGAAATTAGTTCATTGGTATTTAATTTTGTAGAAAATACAATTTTTTTTTGAATGTTACTAAATATGGACGAAAAAAGTGTTGACCCTTAATTTTAGATAGGGGTATATCTATTCATCCGATTACCACTGATTGTAAAGTTAAATGATTTACTCATTGGGGGGGAGGGTGGTGGGGAAGACTTTTTCTGGTTACCAAGATGTATTTTTCGAATTAAAAAATTTTTGAGATGCTGGTAATAAGAAAATTTTACCAATAGGTATTATTATATGTAAGAGATTTTTTATTTCGAAAATAATAATAATCATGATAATAATAATAATAATAATAATAATAATAATAATAATAATAATAATAATAATAATAATAATAATAATAATAATAATAATAAGTATTATAATTCAGTCTCAAAATTTTATACCGTGTAGAATTCTTAAAAATATTCATTTTGGGTCGAGAAAGTTAGAGAAAACAAGCTAGAAAAATTTATTGAAACAAATTTGACATCTTTATTAGCACTCTTCGTGCCTTATAATTTTGAAATATGATAATGATAAACATTTAAAATATTCATGGTAAAGCATCAAGATTGAAAAATAAATTAATATTATCAACCAATACTATGGATTATATAATAATCTTTGAAGAATCATGGTTTCTGATTAGGATTCTCATGAAATGTTTCACCTTAAATAAATATCTAAAAGATTTTATATTTCCTAAATATTCGTTCACAAATATCTGCCGTTTTCAAGCAAAGTCTTTTTTTCAGTATTCTGTTCTCGAAAAAGGCAAATAAATTATTATCCAAAACATGTTAAAGTTACCCCTCATCAACAGAGTGGCAAACAAGAAACTTACAAAAAAATTAGGTTATCAAACAAGATCCAAAGAAAAAAAAAGGTGATCATTCTTTCAGGAAATTGGAAAAAATGAGAAATTTAGTCGTAGTCTGGGAATGATGGATTTTCAGGATACTCTTTTTCGAAAAGGTGCGAAGCCATTTCCGTATGAATATGATCGTTGTAGATTCAAGGATAATTTCTATACCGGATTTTTGACAGCATACATACTACAGTGTACATGTACATGTATTCGATCGTGAATGAACTCGCATGATTTTAATTAATTGAGGAACGGTTTATAAAAATAATCAATTTCGTCAACTCGTCATTGATTCTTTATTTCTAAATTATATTCTTTTATACGCGTTAAAATAAACTGATTTTAACTTTTTGATTTCACAAAGATGAATTGTCAATAGAGGTCAAATAATTTTTAGCTAAAGCTTTCAATTTCTGTAATATTTGTACAGTCCCGGCAGAAAGTAATGGGGGCAACATCATTACCCAAAATTTTCGCATCACCAACCTCCTTGCAGAAAAAGCTGACGCGTAAATGTTATTTTTGATTACCCTTGATGTCACACAACCTTTAATTAATTCCTGCCCATTTTTTCACCTATCTAAGCAGCCTAATCCCGTAAAATCGAAATGTGAGGTCATTAAGTACTTTTGATGCAATGCACCCGAAATTGCCAAAATAACCGGTATCCCCCTTCGCTCCTGTCGCCTTAATTCACAAAATTTCGTATATTCATCGTCTTGGTCGCTTAATTCTTGCAAATAATCTTTCCGGGACAAGCTCTCAATATTTGGCTACATTTCCATTCTCCCTAAACAGTGTCTCTCACCTCTGATAATAATGCGCGTGATGATCTCCAAACAAGACTTCTGTCGTGGTCATCATCTAATCTAGACTTCAACCCTATTGGGAATATTTGGGCTGTCTCAAGAGGATTTTATTGGTACAATATATATTATTTTAATGTTTTTGTACGATAGGATTGAGAATCTTGGTTGGGTAAGTGAAGATTTAAAATATAATTATATTGCAAAATTATGATCCTACCAAAACTAAAAATTTATGAATATTACTATTATCAATCTCTTCGTGGAAAGTAAACTGGTTTACCAAATCAAGAACTTTTCTCCTTTGTTTTGCTATAAAAACTTATCATCGTTATTCTATGAATATTTTTTTTTGGTAAAAATAGAGATTAGAAGTGTTCTTTAGTCAAAAAATTTCAGAATCTAATGCAAATATTTCAATTGTGGTCCAATTTCTCTCATATAAAAACTACGCTCTAATGCATAATTTTTATCCAAATGGGATAACAAAAACTATATCTCTCTAAATTGACATTAACTTTTTGCCTCAAAATAGAGCTAATTATATCATTAATTTGCAATTATAAATAAATACGGATAATTTTTGTGACCAGGATAAATTCAGTAAAGATTTTCTCAGTAGATACCAAAACGGGTTTTATTACTCTCTTGTAATATTTGGTTTCTTTTAAAAATTAGATTGGATAGTGATTATGAAGGTAAATCCTCTCAGAGTGGTTCGTAAAATTGTGGATGCTGTATTTTAAAATATATATTTGCATATTTCCATAATTAATTAAAAATGAAAAGGATATTTGGATTAGGTCTCTTAATAACAATTAAGCATATGCATATACATATAAACGGTAAAATTTCTGTTTCCATGGAAATTTTTACACCCGTAAAAAATTTTCATTAATGACCAGCTTGAAATCGTTCGGATTCTCGCGCGACTTTTATTTTTCCTTTTCCAGAAAAATATTAATAATTCATAACTTTTTCTCTGATGAAGAGTCTTAAATTGTAAATAAAACTGTTATCAGGTCAAAACAATTATCGATGTTCCCTGAAATGAACAAGATTTTAGGCACAAACATTTTTCAGCCTGACAAATTAATGATATGATCTCAGCTGAGAGATCACCAAAATTTTCATAAATTTGGAAAAACTGATTACTGTATCAAAAGAATGAACGAGAATACAGGTACAATAGTTGATCTCGTGTGGGCACAGTCAAAAGTGACTACACGTTTCTTTGAAAAATGATTACGAAACGATGAAAGTTTGAATTAAACTTTAGCCTTAACTACTTTCAAAACATTGCTTTTTATATACAACTTAAACTGGGATTGGTAATCTTTCAAAGAATTAATTTTATTAACCGTCAAAAGTTCTGGATCTTTCGAACTCGCTGGCTGTTCTACGAGAAATCATTATAAATAGGGACATTGATGGCATGAGAATAATTTTTAACGACTTTTAATACCCATACTCTCTAAAGTCAATTATCTCTTCATTAAAATGACACAATTTCACGGATACGCTGCCTTTGATAAGGAAGCAGTATTGGCCCCTTGGTCTTATACGCCCAAGCCATTAGCTGATGATGAGGTTGAAGTCGAGATCTCACACTGTGGTATATGTGGTACGTAATTTCGATAGACGGTAATCTAACGAAATATTCCAATGACTGAGTTTTTTCCCTTTTCTTTCATAGGAAGCGATTTGCACACTATTACTGGTGGTTGGGGTCCAATTCCTTATCCAAGTGAACATTGAAATTACTTTAAATTTTAATTTGTTGATCTTGAGAGTTTTTTTTCAATCAAATGCTAATCAAAATTTTTTGAAAAAGTGATTGTTGGACACGAAATTATTGGTAAAATTGTCAAGGTAGGCTCAAAAGTTACACAATTCAAGGTTGGTGATCGTGCCGGTGTCGGATGTCAAATAAGCTCATGCCAAACCTGTCAAGAGGTAAACAGAAATTTATAATAAGATTGGAATATTTTAAATGAATTTTTTTCCACATATATTCATCGATTCTTTTTGATCAAAGTGCACAAACCGGTTTGACCAAATATGCTCAAAGAAAGTTTTTACCTATGATGATACATGGAAAGATCAAGATGGTAAACCGACTCAGTATAGAAGTCATGGTGGTTACGCTGATAGGATTCGAACACAAGCTGAATTCGCCTTCCATATTCCGGAAGAAATTAATTCTGCGGAAGCTGCACCATTACTTTGTGCCGGCGTCACAATCTATACTCCTTTAAAAAGATATGATGTTAAGTCAGGGAAAAAGGTTGGCATAGTAGGTATTGGGGGCCTAGGTCATTTGGGAGTTCAATTCGCTGCCAAGATGGGTTCTGAAGTCACAGCTATTTCTCACAGGTACGCTATTTCAAAATTCATCTTATTGAAAAAATTTATGTAACTCACTTTTTAAAAATCACTTTCACTATTTTCATTCCTTTCATAAAGTGATAAAAAACGAGATGATGCAATAAAACTTGGAGCGACCAATTACTTAAATATTTCAGACAAAGATCAGGTCTCCAAATTCTCTGAAACGTTCGATATCATTCTTTCAACAACCTTTGGACAAGATACCGACTGGGGATTATTCCTCAGCTTGATTAAGAATCATGGCAAACTGATCCTAATAGGCGTCCCAGAAAGTCCATTATCCCTCAGCGTTACTGATCTTTTAAGATTTATTACTATTGAGGCTTCATTGATTGGATCACGTCATGATGTCAAGGAAATGCTTGCATTTGCCGCCAAACACGATGTTCGACCTTGGATACAAACTGTTCCTATGAAGGATGTCAATGACGCTTTGGATATTATGCGTTCTGGAAAGGCTAGATATCGAATTGTTTTGGAAAGGTAAAATGATTTTAAAAGGAGAATTCATGTTAGGTTTTTACAGTAAATTCACGAATTATTGTGTATTTGATAGCTAAAAACTTTTAAAAATCAGCTAGTATGCTATATTTTATAACTCTTTTTATATTTATTTTTTTATCTACAATTTAAAATTAATTAAATAAAGCCACAAAAAAATTAATGTTTAAACAAAACCATTTTTAATACACATGCGATTTCAATTCTTCCAATAACTTTTAACCACGCTCTTAAAAAGAATTAGTAAGTTAAACATTATGAAAAAGTTTTGAAAAGAAAATAAATTCTGTATAATTTATTTCACACTTTTTTTTAAACCGTCTTACATTCCAATCTAAAAGTCGTGAGACATTTAAAAAAATCTTTTAATATTTTACACAATCCACGTACCTTTTAAAATAATCAAATCAATCATTGATTATTTTAATTTATTGAAAATAGGTGATAAGGTAATTCAAAGATCTTTTTTTTTTTTTAATTATCAAATAAAAAATTTTAAGATTTAAACTCGTTATTACACGTTTAAAAAATAAATAACAAAAGAAAGTCAACACTTTAAAAAATTATTATATAAAAGTCATAGATGAGAAAAGGTTAGCTTCTTTAACAATCTAGACATTTAATACTACCAATTATTATGAGGAAAAACCTAATAAATATATATTTGATATGCCAATTGTTTCTCATTATAAAGTTAACCACTGATTTATATAGCTCATTTTTTATAGTATCACCATAGATATTGTCATAGATACCGTTACTTCATACAGACCATAAGAAAAACTTATCACTATTCACCACCAATTCGAATAATTACTTTGGAAGACGTAACGGAAGAATTGAACCAATAACAAAATAATAATGATGATGATAATGATGATGATGATGATAATGATGATGATGATGATGATGAATACGACAAACTTTTTAGTTTGGCTACTCCTTTGATTTCAGGATGAATGAATATTTTCTTATCAAAAGTCCAACACTTTAAACCTGAATAAATTGCTATTCATACCTTTACTAAACGTGAAAAAGAATTTTGAAACTAGAAGAAAGACTATTCTTAAAAATATTCCGTTTCAAAGGTTACAAAAATTTACGTTCTTTAGGTGATAAAAAAATTTGAATTTGATAAAATTCACAATTTATTAATTCTGTGAACAATATAAACCAAAAAGAAATAGGTATTTTGATTATAGAAATTTTTTTAAAAAAATTTTTACGTCCATGGTCTCTTATTTTTTCATTTCAAAAAAAAAAAGAAAAAGAAAAAGAAAAAGAAAACACAACTCTCTCGCGAACATTTTGGACTGAATATAATCGTGTTTAAACAAAATGGATTTAACCAATCTTGTATTGGAAAAGGTTTGAAATAAATTCTTATCTAGAAAAGCGTCATTTTTAGTCATTTTTATAAGCTTCCCATAAAGTCTTCTTTAAAAAATTATAGGAAGGATAAAAAAAAAATATGTGCATTGTTTCAATATAAAATCAAATAAATGAATTGGAAGCTGGATCATTATATAAGCATAGTTTTTAAAAAAAAATTATAATACGAAAAATTTTTTCAAAAAAAAATATTCAAGTTTTCATTAATCCAAAATATATATATATATACTAAACATTAATATTTATTCCTTATTTAAATTTTTATTATAATTTATTTTTATTATCTTTAAATATAAACAAAATGAATAAAATTCTAACCCTACATTTTGAAAGAAAATCTCAATATCTAGCAAAAGATTTAGGATTGTGTTATTCTGGGACAAATTCTAACGCAATAGAAGCTTTTAATTACCATGATACAATTAATTTAAATATTGAAAACAGTAATTAAATAAATTTTATAAATTTAAAACCAAAAATAAAATCTTAACCTTGATGAAGCTATGTTTCAAAGATCGATTCGAATAAATAGTCCCATTATTGATGTCCTTACAAAGAATCTTAAGTTTATTCAAGAAATTCACAAAAAAACCATGTATAAAAGCATCTTGAAAAAAAAAATCAGTAATGCTAATTCTTAAAACACTCAATTAGAAAATAAAAGTTTTATAACTTTCACTTTATTAAAATTCATGACACGTTTTTCTCCAAGAATCCTAGTTTTTGAAGAATCCCAAGAGGAAATTATTCACCGCATTCCAGCAGCTTTATTCGAAAATTGCTACATGAGGAATTCCATCAGATACACGAATGTATCCTCTATACATTCCAGATGTATTGAAAGGCATTGTGACTAAAAACAGACATCCAGGAATTAATCAAAAAGTAAAGATTAACTTTGAAAGGTAAAAATCTTAAAAATATATCATCTCACCATTTCCATATTTGTCCAAAGCAATAACCCCAGTATCCCCTCCAACTTTTTTCATATCATCAATTACATGTTTCGCGGCATTTTCTACGCTCTCACCAAGGTACTTCATTCGCGCAGAGACATCTTGAACTATCCCATATCGTATGAAGAACTATATAAAATAGTGATTTCTTTACTATAATATTTTCCTTCAATAATAGCAAAATTCTCAAAATTCATACCTCACCATCTCCTGTTCCACTAACTCCACAACTTTCATTGTCAGCCCAAGTTCCACAAGCAATTAATGGTGTGTCTCCAATACGACCATCCCTTTTGTTAGTTCTCCCCCCTTTGGAAACGCAAAATTATTATATTAATATCAGAAAATTTAGAAAAGACATTGGTTACTTGTAAAACTAAAAGTAAAGAGACAATGGTAGATTACCAGTAGACGTAGCAACAGCAATTACCCCATCTTTATCGACTGCAACGGCACCAACCGTTCCCAATGAACCAAAATCCAATTCAGGACTTTTATTAAGCTCAGGTGATAATAAATTACCGTCATCTACATCTTGAACATTCGAGACAAGTCCATGCTCTACTTTTTGATTTTCCAGACCTTTCATATGTTGTTCCCAACGATTTTTGGTCCAAAAGTAACTAGGATCTACGATTTCTAAACCTTTTAATTTTGCATATTCTTCAGCATCTTTACCACCCAAAAATACATGTGAGTTATTGGGATCTTTTAAAATGGTCTTGGCCAGACTGATTGGATTTTTAACGGTGTGTAATAAAGTGCATGCACCGGCTGGGTGATATTCCGTACCAATCATAATTGAAGCTTCGAGTTCGTTCTAAATTTGAATATTATATTCTTAGAAATGTCAAGAGCATCTCAAAACGAATTCAAATACCTCTTATCACTTATTAACCTTGCCACCAATTGTAAAGACGGAACCTTTACCAGCATTAAACATTGGATCATCTGATCACATAAAAACATCCTTTTGAGCATATTTTTTAAAAGATCATAATGATCACTTTCATAAACATACTACCTTCCATGATCCTCACGGCAGCTTCGACAGCATCCAAAGAACTTCCCCCTTTGGCCAAAATCTCGTTTCCGGCATAAAGCGAAACCTCAAGAGCTCTGATAGCTTTTTGTTCTCGTTCTGAAGGATAATCTTCGTGACGAATGCGTCCAGCTCCACCATGGATCACTAGGGTTGGTCCATTGTTGAATGATTTGGAATCATTCGTCTTTTTAATGTCTAGATCACTCATTGTAAATAAGATGGTATAAAGTTTTTTCATGTTTATTTTCCTCGATTATATCAGTGATGGAAACAAAACAGACGATCGATGGAATGGTATGATATGATGAAAAGTTTTTTTCTCCCTCTAATAAAAATCTCGAATTTTTTTTTGCAATAGGCTGCCTTGAAAGGAGATTCGGGAGTAAATTGTGGGATCCTGCATATTTTCATATGAAGGCGCCACCAATTCTGTAGAAACACGTGAGCTTTCACACCACAAAAATGACAACAAATTATTGGTGTCTTGACTTTGTAAATATGTAAAAAGTCAAAAATTGGACTTTAGCACCTTTCGAATTTTTTTGGAAGCCACATAATTTATAAGAATCTAGCAAAAGACTAAACATGATATTAGAAATAGATGGCATCATAGATGAATCGTTATGATGATCTTTCAGAAAACAAAAAGATGAAAGCAAGTTAGGCACTATAATCTTTTGAGCTCCAAAATATCGGCTATTTTAGGATTCAATGGGTTTGAAGTATACATGTATTTTTTATGGCAATAAAATTTGTTGAAATAGCAAGCTAGATAAAAAACCATATCCGGGGAGTGCTTTGGTGAATTAACATTTTTAATTTTCCTGATTCATTTCAAAGCTTTTAAAAATGTCAAATTTCAAATTTGCAGCAATATTATTGAAAAAATGATTTTAATGGAAAAATTATCTGTAATCATATGGGGCTTTCCAAGAAAAGGAACCCCAAATTTGCAAATTATTGAAATTGACAATGAATTGGAGTAAAAAATTTTAGGTTTCAAATTACTGTAAAAATGAAGTCTTTCTTTTAAGAATTGTAGCTTTAAGTTTTTTTTAAAGGTGCATTCATTTATAGAAAGGTCATTATAACATAAAAACAAAAATGTTTAATGAAATTTTAAAGTGAAATATTAATTCAATTGAGTTTATTTTTAAAATTTAAAAAATTGTGTAAATTAGTATATTTTGGTTAAAAATAATATATGTGTAATAAAAATTTTAATTAAGGTTACAACTTATCATTAATTAAAATTTTTGTTAATTTTAATATATATATATATAGTATAGAATAATAATTTTTTTTTGAAAAAATATTGATATAACATAAATATTTATAATTTAACCAATTCAAAATTTCGGAGTTTTAATTTAAATTAATACTGTTTATTTTAATTATTTATTTGAAATATATTTTGAGTTTTAATTTTTAAAATATATTTAAAATTCAAATATTGTTTCTAAATATTTTTTTAATATATTTATTATTTATTAAAATAAAATTTCAAAAATTAAAAATAATTAATAGTAATAAAATTAAATAAGAATTAAAATAACAAAAAAAAATTTTCATATGTAAATTATTTAATAAAGAAAATTAGTTTCAAAATATTAATTTTTAATTTTTAATTGTTAATTGTTAATAAAAAATAATAACACAACTATTATTATAATTTTATACAAGTTTTATTTATTAAATATTGTCTTTTTACAAATAAAATAATTTATTAATTTGTAAAATTTTTATATTAACTTGGGCTTAAAAAATTAACTTTAATTGTAATCAATTATTTAAGCAAAAAAGATATTTTTTTTTAATGAATTAAATAATTAAAAAATTAATACAGATTTTTAATTTTTTAATTAATAGATAAATAATAAATAATTATTGATATAAATGTTTAATAAAAAATATTATTTTAATATTTTCTTGAAAAAACAGACTGAATGATTAAATGTAACAAAACATTTATTTATTCATTTATTCATTTATTCATTCAAATATTTATATAATACTTTTAGAATTTAACAAATAAAAAAAATTAATTTTTATCTTAATAAATAATACCGTGGAATAAAAACAACTATTATTTGGTTTCATTTCAATATATTTTCCTGATGATTTGATAAATATTTTTCCTTGTTTTCTATTAATTTTTTAAAAAACTTACCCGAATTAAGAATTTTATATAACTTTCAAAATCTATCCAATCGAACTTATATTTAAAAGGTTCCGGTTAATCGCGAAATGAAAATTCTCCACAATGATTGATTGATGTGAACAATGATGAAATTTTTACCAGATTAATTTTCAGATCCGACTGATCGGTAATGCATTTAACTACGGGAAAATAAAGTTGATGCATGTATATTTAATGGCACATGGTGATTATCAAGATTCAGGCCCCATTTTATGGGAAAGATCTTCTATTTATCAAAAATTAATGTTTTTTGACATCTGTTGTACGACATATCCTCGAAATTCTTTATTTTTGAAGCGAAGCGAAAAGGAAAACAACGAAAACGAAAATGAAAACGAAGAGAAATAATAATAATAATAATAATAATGAATTCTCTTTGCTATCAACTTTCTAATCAAAAAAAATCCTGCAATTCAAAAGCTAATCTTTGATAATCAATTTTTTATTATTAGTAGACCCAAATTTTAAGAATTCTGATTACTACATATAAATCTCCGGAATCATCTTACCGAAAAAGAAAACTAATAATCAATCAATTAAAAAAGTTTAATTAATAAAACATTTTAGAAAATTTAATATATCATCGATTTATCAATTTAGTTAAACTAATGATCACAGATAAAAATCAAAATCTTAGTCACAAACAGATCAGAAAGTTAAAGAGTAGGGGTATTTTCCTTATGAACAATAGGAAAAACTGCGGTGAATATATGCTGAAGTCACACCCTCCCCTCAAATTTAAGTTGACCTATGACCCCACTTTCAATTAATCATTCAACTTATATAAAGAACCAAACCCTTCTCTCCTGAAATTATTTATTGTCGCTTCTTCTATTGACACTAACACACCATCACAGGTTATGCATTTTTCCTTCTGCTTTTTCCTCCTCCAATTAAAATAGAAATTTTTCTTAGTTTTTAAGAACTAGTTTTTAACCGCTATGGAATTTAACGCGTTGCGTTTTGTGAAAACAAATTTAAACCCTTTGCATTTCTTTCCTATTCCTCATTACTTTTAGTTTTTTTTATGCTTTTCTAAAAATTTTACAAAATTAACCACTTGTCAAGACACCTCCCACCTTCACTTTAATATTTCGATATTTCATTTTCAATTAATCCCTTTCTTTTTGACTTCTTACTACGCCTCATATCATTCCTATCCTAGACTAAGCCTTTCTTTCATAATGAACTAACTTTCCTCTCTTCGTCTCTTTTATTTCACTTACAACTTCAATTATAGATTACTCGAAAGGGTCTTCTAAAGTCTACTGTATCTTCTGTAAAAAGGTTCGTCTCCTGTAGGTGACGTCACGTCACTAATGTTTAATATATATGAGCGCGATTTCTCTTTATTTGACCAAATTACATTTTAAATTTATTAATATTACAGGTATTAAAAACAATAAAATGTCAAATGTTTTAAACCAGTTCTCAGGCTTCTTGTCGCAAGAAGAAATTTCTCCACAATTATTGGGAAATGATTCCGCAGAAAACTCTGAGGCATCTTCGATTAATCATGAGGGCAACTCAAAATTGATGTCTGGTAAAATAATTAACTAATATAAATTTCAAAACCTTATTCTTTTTTAAATTATAATTAAAATATAATGTCAATTCTTTCTTACTTTAAACATGACTTATCCCACCTCTCATCAAAGAAACAAAAGGTAAGTTTTCAAAAATGAATTCATCTTTCACTTCCTTTTCCATGACTAATTACCTTAAATCCTATGTATGTTGATCTTTATTAGAGTCGATTGGTGTGATCCCTATAATCCCCCCGAGCTCCAAGGCTTATAGTCCCCAGTATTTAAGGACTTCGGATGATCATTCGGCTCTTGAACAAAAATTCGATATTGTTCATTCGGTTGATACTCCCAAGTCCAATAAAAATGTCCCGGCTATAATATACGATCAATTCATACTCGGTGCCAAGTATGCACCCAATTTTACGAACCCCATTGAAAATTCAGCATTTGTTTCAACTCCAAAACCATCCTACGATCATAGCTTTAAAAATTCGGCTTCGACTTTTTCTTCTATTCTACCTTTCAATGCTTCTAAATACTCGGCTTCTAAATCAATTTCTACGGTTAAACATCTTGACCCAATTGCCCCACCGTGGCATGGGCGCATTACTCCCCCAAATTATGAAAAATCAAAATCTTTTGACCCTTTTTTAGAGGATAAATCTGCTGCCGCTTCTTTCAACATTGAAACAGATAAAAATTTCAAGGCTTGTCCTTTTTCCGAGGAAGCCAAATTTATTTTAGACATCCTTACTCCGCCTGGAAGTCCTAATCGAAACTCTAACTCATCCGAGAGATCGAGCAAAGTATTGGACGAAGACACCTTGTGCAACCTTGCGCATCATTTTTTCTCCCTTAAAGAAGAACGTTCTAAGGAACAACAGCTATCGGTTGCTCAAGAGAGCAATGGAGTACTTTATTTCCAGCCTGGCGCCCATCAAAACCAAAATAAATATTATTACGGATCTCAATTCCCATTGCCACCCCATCATTCAGAATTTTCAAGAGGGCAAGCCTCGGTTCTTTCCGCTCCATCAAAATTTGGCAACTTTTGGGGTGGAGCTCCATCCCGATGGTTATGCGTTGGAAATTTGCCGAAAGATATCAATATTTGGACTCTTTCTCAAATTATTCAGGTAAATTGGTTCTGAAATTTTGAATTCCTGTGATATTTATTAGGATGCGAATCCCTAAATTTTATTTTATTTTATTTACACCTTCCAATCCCAGGCGCAAGGAGACGTCAATGACATATTTGTCAAATTCTTAGCCACCCACGGCTTTATCTATGTTGTTTTTTACGACATTCGAGATGCAATGAAAGCTCATCGTCAGCTTCAAGGTCAATCTATCTACGGGAAACGTCTTGTCGTTCAGTTTTGTGCAAGACCCTTTTCCAAACAGGTAATTAAAAAAATAATTAAATAGTTGTCATGGTATTCGGTATTTGGTTAAATCAATTGTGGTCAGACTTCGAGGCAAGATGACTCCGAATCTTGGGAATGGGATAACGAAGGAGTTTTAATACTGAAACCTTTGGGCCAAATGCTCGGGGAGTCCAGCATAATGGTAAAATTAAATTTTAGCCTGCATCATGATTAGTGCAGCTACCTAGGTTATACATTTTTTTATTAAATTTTCTCTCTCCATTACGCAGAAGGAATTCGAGTTATATGGGGATATCCGTGCGTTCAAAAAACTAACAGAGGAAAATAAACAAATGATTTTGATTGAATATTATGATACCCGTGATGCATTTTGTGCCAAAGAAATCCTAAACGGGAAGATCATATGGGTAAATTTATATCAAGGCTGTCATGATGTTTTGTGAAATCGCATAATAACTTTTTTTAATTTTAGAACGCAGCATTTCAACTTGATTATTACAATCATGGCATATGCTCTTGGCAGATGTTGAACAAATTTCTTGAAAAGAAGGATCAGAAAGTTAATGATCGGGTCATCTCAGACCATTCCTATGATGCTTCATTGTCTTTGAATAGCTCGGCCGATTCACCCAACAATGAAATACGTAAAAGCTCAAAAAATTTTCAGTCAAGAGAATTATTTTATTCACAAAATGTTCGGGGCGCTGATCTCAAAAACTCCTTCGCTGGATCAGCTCAACAAATTGGGGTCAGTTCGGAAAACTCGCGCGTATCTTTTTCCTCTGAATCCGATAGTAATTCCGAGGAAACGAAAATTTTTCTGAATATATCAACAAGAACCGACTCAATCAAGCAAGTCGAAGACGAAGATAGCAGCACGAGAACCAATGGCCGTGCAAGTAAAAGACTAACAGGCCCTAATAACAGCACAGTCGTTACATCTGGTGATAGGACTATTCCTGCTAAGAACACACTTGACTTGGAAAAGATCAGCACTGGTAAGCTACTCTAAGATACAAACTTTTCAGAAACATCCCAAGCTAAAACTGGCTCATCAATTTGCCAAAGGGGAGGATCAACGCACGACTTTTATGATTAGAAACATTCCCAACAAATACACTCAGGTAGATGACTACTCTCAATTTCATAACACGAGATATTTTCACTTATACTAAAACGGTTGTCTTTTTAATATCAGCGTATGTTGTTGGAAACTCTTGACGAAACACATAAAGGTCAATATGACTTTGTGTATTTGAGAATGGATTTCAAAAATCGCTGCAATGTCGGATATGCATTCATTAATTTTGTGGATGCTAAGTAAGTACAACGTGAATTCATTTATATCTTTTTAAAAACATATTGAATTTTTATTTCTTTATTATGCTATATAAGTGCTGTTCTGTCATTTGCTAAAACTCGTGTTGGGAAGCGATGGAGTCGTTTCAATTCTGACAAGGTGTGTGAACTTGCCTATGCCAACATTCAAGGCAAGGTGGCGTTGGTAGAGAAGTTTAGAAACAGCAGGTAAACATAGTTTGAGGCATATATATTTAATTCCGAAAAAATGATGTATATTTCATTTTCCTAAAATAAAAGTGTAATGGAGGAACTCCCCGAGTACCGGCCGAAAATATTTTCCTCAAGTGGGTCTTCTCGGGGAAAGGAGGAGTTGTTCCCTCTGCCGAACGACCCGCAACGAAAGTGGAGGTCCCTGGCAGGTCGGAGTGGTATCACCACCTCCATTTGAAGGCTGGCTGGTCGTTCGTGCGAGGAAAAAGGAGAGGAAGAGAGTAGAAGGAGTGGAGGTTTGAGGTGTTGAAAAGTTTTTTTTTTAGAAAAAGAGATATTTAATTTATATTAATAAAAAAGTTTAAATAATTGTTACTATGAACATTTTGTGTGTGGGTTTTAAATTGGCGCTGATATGTTCATAAGACCGTTTCAAATTGATGATTAATAAAAATGCTTACGGGGAATAAAAGGAGGGTTCATAGTGTTAATTATCGTTTGAATTTGGGCGCCTTGAGAAAAAATTAAAGAACGCTAATATTTTTTGATTCAAGCTTTACTAAATCATTCAATACATTTTATATTAAATATTTAATTAATATTAGGTCCCTGTCTTTACTTATAAAAAATGAAACCCCTAATAGAATATTAGCATTTGAATTTTTAATTCATAATTGGCTGTATTAATAATTGGTTCTAAGTGATACTTTTTCTGGTAAAGAGATAAAAGCCAATAACAAGATTCAACCAATTAAAATGAACCAAATTTTCTTCCCAAAAGTTCTATAAACTGGGACGGTTTGAAGTATTCCAAAAACCCAAACTCGAATCCATTAGATACAGTGGCCCATAGAAGAAACGAATACCGTAAAAAATTTAGAATTTCGAATTATTTTTTATTTAAGGGTTGTAAACAAAAAAAAGGAGTCTTATTTTAATTGTCTAAACTTAAAAATAAATTATTTTATAATGGTTCTGGTATAAATTTTTATGTATATTTCGAACATGAGACTTCGGGACTAATTAAGGCAACTATACATGACAATTGTTTCTTACAACTTGGTACTAATAAGGGTATTCTTAAAATCTCAATGCCTCAAATTTCACCCGAGAAACGTTTTCGTATTAATGCTCTTTACAAGGAAGAATATTTGATCCAACAAGTTGCTGTGCGAAAAGATTTAAGAATATCTTTGGTTATACAAATGTTCAAAAATAAAGAAGATATTGGAAGCTTTAATGATGGATTATTTCAAAACTATTACATTGAAATATGCTATTCAATTAATTTAACTGTAAAATATTTAACTGCCATTCAAGTCGAAAAAATAAATTTTTAAAATATATGCTATGTGTTTTAAAAAAAAATTGATTATTTTGAAGTTTATACAAAAAAACTGTAAAATATTAAGTTATCCCCATTAAAAATTAAATACAAGTTATTTGGTCTGAAAGGAGACAAAATTGTTGAAAACCTTGTTTAAACTTTAAACAGAGCAGAATCATTGTGTCAATAGTTAAATCTGGAAGTAATAAACACAAAAATTCTAATTGAATTTTTAAGCTTCTAAATTTTAATTAGAATTTGGATTCGCACTTATCTAACATTAAATCTTAATATTGTCACACTGAGAAAATCAAAAATTTGTGGCTTTAAAAAATATTATATTATATTATTACTAAAAATGAAAATTGCAAATGTAATAAATAAGCATTTTACGGATTACAACTAATTGTATTTATTTAAATTGGAGTTGCAACCATTTGAAAATTAAGCATTAAGATTAAATTTAAAATTTATTTATAATTAAACAAATTTTTAAAATTTATATTAATTTTAATAATGTAAAACAAAATAAAATAAAATAAAATAAAAAGTTTTGTTAAATAATACATGTTTATATTTGTTTAAAAAACTAGTTTTTAATTATTGTAAAAAGTTTTTTTGGCCAATTGATTTTTATTTAATTTTAATAATTAACTTCTTATATTTAAATTAAAATTTTTTGATTGTTATTACTTTTCTAAAAACTATAAATCTAACTGTATTTTTGCTTAATATTTTTACTATTTTTGGTTTACCCATTTTTTTTACAAAATAATAATGAATGTAAATTCACCATAAGTATAATGAAACTTATTTATAAAAAACCATGAAAATCAAAAACAACAATAACACTTTTTTATAATTTACTTTTTTTGACTTTTGTTATTGTTTAAAATGTTATTTCAATAATAATATTTAAGGTAAAAATTAAATAATTAAATTTAAGCAAAAAATAAAATTTATTAATAAATAATTATTTTTTAAAAAAAAATTTAATTTTTTATTTAAATTTTTAAAATTATTTACAATTTAAAAAACTTAAATAAATAAAAGTTTAACAAATGGAAAGTTTTTTTTTGGTTATAATTATTTATGTAATTTTATAAAAAGCTTTAAATTAAAAATATAATAAATATAAACTTTATATATAGCTATTAATATTTTAAAAAACTCTTTCTCTTGTTAATTTTTAAACTATAAAAAAAGCAAAAAAATAATCCAAAAAATATTTTATACTTTTTTTTATATTTAGTTTATCTTTTAAGCTATTTTTTTTAATATATTTTAAATTAAAAATAGATAATATTATTAAAGTTATATTTGAAAAAACAGAAAAAAATTTATTCCGATATAAAAAAGGCATTACTAAATATAAGTTTGTTAAATCAAATAAAAATATTAAGAATTTTGGCATTAAGGTTTTATTTTTAAAGAAATTAGTTAATAAAATTATACTAATTAAAACTAATACTAATATGTTTATAAAAAAGCCTATTATTTAAAGCAATAAAGTAACTAGTTTTCATAATAATTAGTGTATAAACTCTAATACTAAAAAAAAAGAATCTTTAATAAAAAAAATAAGCTTTATTTTAAGTAAAACTAAAAAATTTTTAATGGTTCTATAGATTTAACTTTAAAAAATATCAAGACCAGTTTTTTATTTTTTTAAAATTTAAAATTTATATATATATTTAAAAAAACTTAAAACATTAACTATAAAAAATAGTATTTTTTAAATATTTATACAAATTAAAAAAAAATTATTAAAAAAAATTTTATTAATATTTTTAAAATAGTTATAAAATTTTTTTTTCTAAGTTTAATCAAGTAATATTAATAAAATATAGTTTATTAGATTATAATAAAAAGTCATAATTGAATTTATTTATTTAAAAATTGTGTAATTGATTTTAAATAATTTGTATTTATAAAAAAATTGTGTATATATTGTTTAAACTAATATTAATAAGAAATTATAAAAAAAATAAACATTAAGCTTTATTGTATTTTTTACTAATAAGTATAATTACACATAATTTTTGGTATTTTTGAATTTTTATAATGAAAAAATTTATATAATTAAATTAGATATATTACTATTTATTTTAAATTTAAAAAATTTTTAAAATGTTTTTAACACAATTTTAGTTTTTAATAATATAAATTTATGTTAAATTATATTAATTTTGCCTTTTTATGTTAAGTATAATTATTTTCGTTATATAATATTAAAATATAATTTCAATATAAAATTCAAAAATCTATTAAAAAAAATTATTTAAGTTTAATAAATAATAATTAGTCTATATAGATATGCTAAAAAACAAGTTTTTATTAATTATTTTATTTTTTTTAGTAAAAAATATGAATACAAATTACTAAAATTCAGTTATTATTAATTAAATTAAATTTTTAATTGGTAATAGTTTTTTTTAAGTGTAAAACTTTTTTTATTAATTTTAAAATTTTTTAATTTATGTATTATTGAATTAAAATACAGCTTTGTTAATTTTATAAAGTAAATTAAAAAAGAATAAAACAATAAAAAAATTGAAAAAAAAACATTAAAAATTTAATAATAATATTTATAAACTTAATAATATATATATATATAATTTTAATTCATATTGCAATAATTAAACATATTTAAAAATTATTATTTTAATATAAAAAAAAATAAATAATTATGTTAAATAAATTAATATAATAAAATAACATAAAAAATCCGGTAAGATTATTTTAATTATAATAAAAACTAAATTAAAAAAGAAGTTAGTCTTTAAATTATATATAAATTTAAAAAAAATTCGGATTTTAAAAACTCTGAAATAATAATAATTGTTAACAATAATATGATTAAATATTTTTTTAAGATTTTTGAAATTTTTAATAGGTTTTTAGTTATTAAATTTTTGTTTAAAAACAAATTATTTTATGTAAAAATTTTTATTGAAAAAAAGTTTTTTAAGCAGTTATAATTAATAAAAATACTTTTGTAATAATAAAAAATAATTTCAATAAAAATAACACAAAATACAGTTCTAATTTTGAATTTAAATCTATATAACTTTTTTAATAAAAGTTTTTTAATAAATATTTTTACATAATACAATTTTAAAAATATTAAAATTTGTTTTAACCAATAAAAATTTGTTTAATATTTTGGTCAATTAAAAAATTAATAAAATAAAGAAATATTTTAATATAAATTATTGTTTAATTTTAATTAAGCTTAATTTAAATGGTTTTTTAAATATTTAAGTTAACATAACTTAAAAACAGACCAATAAAAATTGTTAAAAATATAAATTTAACAAGATTGATAAAATAATTTAGAAATTTAATTTTGGATTACATATTGGGTTTTTAAAAAAGCCAAAGCTATTATTAATCTGAATATTATATAAAATATTTATAAAAACAAAATTTCGCAAATTCAATAAAATAATTAATAAAATATTTTTAGGTTTTTAAAAAAATTTGTTTCAAAGATCTTAAAAACTTTTGTTTAGCATAATTTTATTAAAAAATACAAAATAATACTTATTTAGTAATTTTTGGTTTTTTTTAAAGACCAATAAATTTCAGATTTTGTTAAATATTTATAATTATTTTACAAACTTAAATCTGTTTTTGTTTAATTATTAAAAAGTTTTATTATAATTCTAAGATAAATAAAGTTAAAACAATTAAAAAATTTAGAATTTAAGTATATATAAACAAACATATTAAGAATTTTACAATTAATAAAAATTGTATATTTAAAAAAATATTAACATATCTTTTTAAAAAAGTTATTTTAAATTACTTAATTGTTAAAAGTAATATTTTTTTAAATTTTAAAGCTATTAAATTTAAAATAAATATTATTATAAAAAATTAAATATACAAATATTTAGTTTGTAAAAATATTTTTATTGTTTAAAAATATTAATATAAACTTTAAACCATATAAATAATAATTGTTTTTTCTGTATTGTAAAATATATTAGTTATAATAAACTGTTCGATATTGTAAAAAATTTATTTAAAAAATAGTTAAGTTCTAAATAAGTTTTAAAATTGTTATTAAATCTTTTAAATTTATGTATAATAATAATAAAAATTTTAAACTTTTAAAAAAAGCTTAAATTTCAATAATTTTTAAATTTTATAATTAAATAATATTCTAATAATACACAAAACTTATAATTCTAATAATTTATTAAAAATTTTGTTAAATAAAATTTTTAAAGCTTGTAAAAATAATAAAATTTTTTATAATAACAATTTTTCTGTTTTAAAAAACATTTTTTATGAATATATTTATATTAATAATAGCTATATAATTATATAAATATTTTAAATATTGTAAGTAAATTTTTTGTTTAAATAATATAGCTATAAATAATAACAAAACAGTAGTAATTTTAATTAAATACAAAATTAAGAATATGTTTTTTTTATTTATAATATGTTTATTTTTGTAATATACTTTAATTAATATTTAAAATTTTTTTTTTAATTAATAAAATAATTAGATTTAATTTAAATAAAACTATTTATTATTTTTTGTTATATAATTTTAAAACATTTAAGCAATTACAAACTAAAAATAAAATTATATTTATAATAAATTTTTTTTAATAATAATATTTTAAATAGATTATTTATTAAATTTGCAAATATTAAAATAATAATTTGAGAATTTATTTTTATTTTAAATTATAAGTTAATTTAATGTAAAATTATTTGGTCAAAATTATTAAAATTCTGTATAAATATAAAAAATTTTTTGTTATTAGAAAAAATTAGATTTTAAAAGACAAAATTTTAATTAATTTATTTTAATTATTGAATATTTAATAGAATATGTTGAATTAAATTAAATTTAAATAAAATTACAATCTAAAATTATAAGCAATTCTAAATGTTTTAATACTTTTAATTATTTTTATATTTACAAATTAAAAAAATAAATATATTAATTGTGTTTATATATTTAAATAATTTTTTAAGAAAATTAGTTTTAATAACATAATTAATAATATTATTGTATTTTTTTGGCTTAAGTTTAAATATAAATATAAATATTTATGGTGTTTTATTATTAAATTCAATTAAACTTCAGATTATTGTCTTAATTTTATAGTATATATTTAATTTTAGTTATGTTAAAATATATTTTAATAATTAAATAACTTTAAACTTTTATAAAACTAAATTAATTAAATTTTTTTTAAATTTTTAAAACAAAGACTAAATTAATATTAACTATATTAAATATAATAAGAAAAAAAATTTGGATTATATGTATTTTGTATACATTTAATTTGGCAAAAAAAAATTTATCTTTAATAAATATGTATACAAATAAATATTTTTGCCAAATGTTTTTGTGGGTTTTTTTTAGTTTTATAGTTATTATAATATATTAAAAATAATAATAATATTTACATAATAATAGCCAAGAATATAATATTTAAAATTTAATTTACTGAATTTGTAAAAAAGTTTTTATTTTTTAGTTTAACTTTTAACAATATTGTGAATTTTGTTTATAATTTAACAATTAATTATTTAGGTTTTTAATACAAATTGAAGATTAAATATAAAAAAATGAGATTAATTAACAATAATATCTGTAATTATTAATATAAATAAATATTTTTATGTTTATAATAAAAAAAGATACATAATAATAACTTTGCTAAGGATATTTTGTATTATTTAGGACTAAATATGGATAATTACTTGATTTCTGAACTTTTGCTTATTGGTTTTTACTTATCTGATATTGTAGACAAAAAAAGTTTAATTATAAGAATATAATATAACTTTAATTAGCTTAAATAACTAATTACATATAACAAGAACATAAATTATTTATAATTTATAATATGGATGTTTTATAACATTAAATAGTGATTAAACCACTCTAATTTTTGCAAATAAAAATAAAAATTTAACTTTACATTAATAATTAATTCAAATTTTAATTAACAATAAAATATATTAAAGCTTAAGACACAACAAAATGTAATAAATTTTTTAAACACATATACTGTTATAATTAATGTGAATTTTTCAAATAAAACAATAATTTAAATACAATTAAATAAAATAACTTTAAAATGCAATTAATAGACATTTGCAGAATTTTAATTTATTTTGGATAAAATAATTTATAAAAAATTTTGCAAATTATATAAAAAAATTGAACTTATACTTGACTAGTTTTTGATACTGATACTTAAAAGAATAAATGATCTTTAAGTTTTATAATCATCAAGTTTTTACTAATATTAAATTTATTTTCAAAGTTTCTTTTTGAAATCTGTTCAATGAAACCTAATGTTCAATGAAAAAAACTTACAATTATTAACAATTAAATTATTTTTTCAAAAGTCTAATTTTTCATATGAATTTTTTGTGCTCTTTTGTGAGTCACTGGTACTTGTAATATGTGTCTTTGTTAAAAGTATTTCCAAATTATTCATAAGATATCCCGGATTCTTTCAACACTTTTATAAGGTTTTCAAAATAAAGTGAAGTTTTTTAGACTAAAATTTTTAAAAATCAAAAATTGGAATCTTGTTTCGTAAATTAAAGCTACAGTGCGAATATTTTTATAGTTCACTATTTCTATTTAAGTGTAAAACTATATTTTAGAAATCGCATTTTTCAAGTATCAAAAATATCAAATGAAATAATTCTGTTTGAGATGGGTTTTATTTAAAAAAAATTATAATAATATCATATAATATAATATACATATATTGCAAAAGATTAAAATCACTTTGAAAATCAATATCCCGTTTATTTCCTAAATGATCCTAATACTTTCAGATACATTCCTGTTTTCTAAATTTCTCTAATAATATAATTCAAATAAATATTTTTCAATAAATATTTTTCAATGAACGCTTTGTTGATTTCATTTGGAATCCTTAATTTGGTCGCGGAAATTTATTATAGCCTTTGAAAAAAATTTTCAAGCCACGGAGATATCTTTCAACAAGATATCACAGATGCAATTAAATTAATAATTCCCTTCTTGCACAGATTGAATAATATGCATCACTTCTTATTCATTAACGAGACACAAGTACATTTCATCGAATTTTTCCCCTTATGGTAAAACTGTTGTTCTCAATAAGAGGATGCCCGTCATGAATTCTTTTAATGCCCGATTCGTCTATTATCTTTGAAAACGTGCAAAACAAAAGATGAATTTTTTTGAACTTATAAAAATGGGATATCTCTACTCTTTGGTATCTCAATATTTTCGAATTATTTCAAAGATTGAGATTGATTCTCATATCTCCCTGTTTTTTCAAAAAAAAGTTCAATTTCAATCTCTTCGACATTTTTGATCCGGAGAAATTAAAAGAATTTTTTTAAAAATATACCAATAAATTGGCATCACCTCTCACGGAAAAATGAAACATCCATTTACTCTCCTCTCCCTAACCTTATCTCTTCTCCTTTCGCAAACACTAATTCCCTCCTCTCTAAACTCGGTATCAGCTGGAACTTCAACTGAATGGCGTCGACGTACAATTTATCAACTTTTAACCGACAGATTCGCTCAACCTTCCTCAAGCCAGAATCAAACCCTTTGCGCGTCAAACACTGTAGAAAGTGAAGTAAGACACTATTGTGGTGGGAGTTTTGAAGGAATTATTGAGAGAATGAATTATTTGGAGGAGTTGGTGAGTCGCACTTTGGTTGTTAGTTGAAATTGGAAATTTACATCCTGTTTTCGGGAATGAAGACATTTGAAGCTTTGAAAATGCTAAAATTTATCTTTTTAATCAGGGAATTGACGCAATTTGGATTAGTCCCGTCGTAAAACAATTTGAAGAAGATAGCCAGTACGGCGTTGGATGGCATGGATGTAATCTATCATTTTTTTTATACCTAACAATCATAAGTTTTTATATTACATATATGAAATCCTTTAACGTGTCATCTTTTACTTATTCTTACTCCAAAATTTCTTTAGATTGGGCTCAAGACTTGACTCAAATAAATTCCAATTTTGGAACTCCAGAACAACTCAAAAAACTTGTCAAAACGGCACAGGATAAAGGAATTTTTGTTATGGTTGATGTTGTTGCGTGAGTATATATCTTATTTCTCAACCCTTAAAATAACTTTTTTCAATTTTTAAATAAACGAAATTCTTCCACTTGACGTGCCAATTCATAGTAATCATATGGGTCCGCAAAGTGGTCAAACCCCACGAACCGATTCTTATGTTAGGAAGTATATACCATTCAATCGTACCAGCGATTACCACGTTTTTTGTGATATCAGGAATTACGATGTGAGTTTCGAAATTCTATTAGAATCCTGAATATCGGGAAATTCAACAAGAACAAACTACTTCTCTTTCTTTGATTACTAATCTTCTAGCTTTTAGGATCAAAATGAAGTCGAATATTGTAGCATTGGGGGTGATTTGCCATTGCCTGGTATGTATTCTTTTTTGTGAGCAAATATTTTGAGAAAGTGAGCTTTTTTAAGCGGGATTCTTATAAGAGTAACTTGTTTACTAAATTTTCTTTTAAAATCCCTACTACCTTTCAAATAAAGATCTTGATACTGGTAATTTTCGCAAAATTTATTTTTTTTACGAAAATCTTATTTTTACAACAAACCTAACTTTCTGGAATTCCTCCTAATAGAAAACCAAAACGTGGCAAACCAACTAAACTCATGGATTCAGTCTCTCGTAAAAACCTACAACTTTGATGGTATACGTATTGACACCGTCAAACATATCAAAAAAACTTTCTGGGACGGATTCACTAAAGCAGCTAGTGTCTTCTCGATTGGTGAGATTGCTGATGGAAATGCGTATTATGTGGGTGATTACCAGAATCACATGGATTCAACGCTAGGTTATCCAATGTATTATACCATTAACGATTTGTATACAAATCCTGGGACTTCAATGTACCGAATGAGAGATTCATTGGATAATAATCGAAAGAGTTTTAAGGATACCACAGTGCTTGGAAACTTCTTGGATTGCCATGATGTTCCGGTGAGTGTTTTAATTTTAAACATAAAATTGTGAATATTTTCAAGTTTCATAGTGAGAAATCCCTTTATATAATTATTAATTCATTAAATGGTTTCCTAGCGCTTCCAATCAAAAACACAAGATCAGCTCCTTGTCCGGAATGCATTAACTTTCACTTTACTCAGTGATGGAATTCCAATAATTTACCAAGGAACAGAACAAGATTTCAATGGCAACCCTTCAGTCCCCAATGGCGGCAATGATCCCTGGAACCGGGAAGCACTTTGGGGTTCAAAGTATTCTACTTCTAAACCAACCTTTAAATTCATTTCTCAAATCAACAGACTTCGCCACCAGCTCCCAGACAAGTACTTCACCTCATTGTCAGTGGAAGCATGGATTGATGACCATATTTATGCATTCATGAAAGATCGTGCGCTGGTCGTCACAAGTAACTACGGAAGTGGTGAGAAAGTCAATCGTAATATCACGATACAAGGGAATGGACGATGGAAGGAAGGTGTAAAGTTAGTGAATGTTGTAAAATGTGAGGAGGTTGTCACCGTGGATAAAAATGGCAATGTGCCGTTAAAGATTGATGGTGAACCTAAAGTTTTGTACCCAGTGGATGAATTAAAGGGTGACGAAAAGATTTGTAAAGGATAGAAATTAATAGGTGGCTTTATAATAGAATAGATAAATTCTGTTCAAAAAGTAGAAACCAAAAATTATTCTAATCTATATTAGGACGTTCTATAAAGTTTACGTAAATATTATTTTGTATAACTTTTGAATATAATTAATTAAAAAGCCAAAAAAGTTATATGAAAAGAGGAAACTTATAAATCATGTATGGGAGATGGTCTTGATCAAAAATATATTCATATAAACTAATAATTGTCATCAATAGGATTAATAAAACTTTGAAAGACGTTTTTTTTAAAAGAAAAGTTGTTTTTTTTGCAATATTTATTAATCCAAAAAAAGCTAAATTTCTATAATTATGAATTTTAAGCGCAAAGAAAATCGAGAAACCTTTTTGAGAGCTTTAAACTAAATTCCAAAGAAAGAAAGTACATGTATTTAATTTTCTGTCTCTTTATTTTTAGCCAAATATTAATTGAAATAATACTCTTATCAAGAGTGATTATAAATGTTTTAGAAGAATTATTACATTTCAAGGATTCTTAACATTTTGCAAAATTTCATACACGAGAAAATGGAAGGATCATATGAACCTGAGAACCTATTAACATCTATTGGTTTTTTCATATTAAATAAATGTTCCCTTTTTTAGATTTATTTTTGACTACAAGCAAAAATTTAATTTTGACAGTTGTGGTCTTCTTATATATCTTGGGTCATACATTCTGATTTCGATCGATAAATTGAATAGAATATTGCACCAAAAAATTATTACTAAATTTTTTATCCAAAATTCTATTTGATTTGCTTTATTTATTTTTCTAATCATATTTTTGTAATATATTACAACTCATTCTCATTTTGTTATTGTTATTATTTTTGATTGGTAAATTATTTTTTTAATGGTTAAACATTACAATGGAATTATTCTAAAAATAAAAATATATGAATTTATTAATATAAATAATCAATATTTGAATAAATATTATAAATATTCATATTCATATTCATATCCATATCCATATTCATATGAATAATCTTTAATAACTTTTATGCTCAAGTAAAAATTTAAAAAACTTGGGGATTTTCTAAAAAAATCTTATTACCTTAATGGTTATTTTCTTCTCGTGAACTTTATTTTTATTTATTTAGAAATCACAACAAATAACATTTAAGAAGAAAAATTTTTTTCGCCTCATAATAATAACAATAATGGGAAAATCAGTTTTTTAAAAGATCTAAAGATTTTCTAATTAAGGTAATTCCCAAAAGTTCTTATTCACATGTAATACTGATCTGATTGAAATATTTACAATTTGTGACGTATACCGATCATCTATTGGACAAGATACATTTCGTACTGATTAGCGCACCATTGTCATTGCTTGATACGTCTTACATAAAAAAATGATTAAGTAAAAGATTGCTCATTTTAGAGTCAAAAATATCACAGTTAGGCGTTATGAAATTTAAAATCCGGGGAATTTTAACCTTGAAAACTTGTTGAATTCTTGATTTTTTCAACGGCTAATATCTCATCATGTGTGTGATTTCCGACTTTTTAAAAAAAATTTGGAGTTTATTCTAACTTTTTTAGTCCCACCGAATGTTCCATGTGATTTATAGGTGAAACGTCATCAATCCTGTGGTCCTGCAAAACGAACTGTCTCTCCACGTAAATTACCAGGCATAAAGTTACGGAAATGTAAAAAAAAAACTTGAATAAACAGTCAAAAAACCACTAAAGGATCGTGCGAGGCTTTATTTTCTTGTGACTAGAAGAAAAAGGCAATACTCGAATTTTTGATCAAGTACTTTCCATAACCCTTATTTTAGTCCTAGTCTTTGCTCTCACTATATTTACGCGTTTTTAACATTTTATCTTCCCTTCCTCGCTGCCATCTTTTCTTGTTGGCTCTTCTACCTTTTCCCCAATGAAAATAGTCGTCAGAACACTCCCGTAGCCAAACTCTACGGTATAGTCAGCCTTGAACTAATCCCACTCAAAACGCATTGTCAACCCCCCTCCCCCCTCTTCACACCTTTCCACTTTTAACCGACCAGCAACAAGTGGTGAAGTCTTGTAATGACTTTAATAGAAACACCAAACAATGACCTCACAGAGGACGCACAAGCAAAACGATTCTATGACGCTGTTCGTGAGAATATCATAGTCTTGTTACTTTTCCTCTCCCTTTATTCTACATCATACAATCTTATACGCCGCTTTCGTCGCAAGTATAAGGCAGAAGATATAGAAAACGAGGAGGAGGATGCATTTGGTATTGATAATTTGATAATGGTATTCTTATGTGCTGCAGGGTTGGCAATGGCTTTCGCGGGATTCTTTCTTTTGCCAGGAACAATGGCAGCAACTGCTTTAATTGAACTTCGGGCAGGAAGCTACAAGTATTACTTGGGCTGGCTGGACACAAACCTTTTGGTGACACTTTGGAATTACACCTTCATCGGTTGTAATATCTCCTTGTTTGGACTGCTTCCTTTCGCATACTTTTACAACGAGACAGATCAACTTAAAAACTTCTTTGCTAAAGCTAGAGAGACTTTAACAATCATGTTATTGGTTGGTCTGTTAATTTATTGCTTCATATATGTATCAAAATCTATTCTTCAAATGGATAATCTACCAAATTTGGTCGTCCTCAATCTCTTAACTTGTCTGGGTGGTGGCATTATTTGTCTAACGGCGACCCCAAAGGGTTATGTTGAAATTTTTTCTTGGATCAGTCGTTTGCCCCTAAGGCCAAATCATCGGAAATTCTTAAAGAATAGTCTTTTGAAAAATAAAATGGAGACCAGGTCATGGGAATACAAATTGGAGGATGTGGAACGAGCATTGCATTCAAAGAATACCGATTCTATGTCTCGTTCTGCAACACTCGTTCCATCAGCTTCCTCTCCCATTTCCTCATCTTCTCAAAAGCTTTATGCTTCAACAAGCAATATTCGTTATATCAAGTCCCCATCGGAAACATTATTGATCAAAGGAGAAGAAATTCGCGCAAAATTAAAAAAACTCGAGTTAGAACGATATCAGATACAAACTGACCTTTCTCATTCCCCACTTTATCGCAATATATCCTTTTTTTTGCTTTTCTTGCTAAGTCACTTTATTATTTTTCTCCTAATTGGCCTGGTTTCGTTTAACTTTATCAAGGGAATTTTTGTCTTGGAAAACGACACAGAACAACAAAAAACATTAGAAACTGTATTTGGTAAACAGACTTCTTCTTTTCTCAAAATCTTTGGTGCTTTAGGCAGGCTCAGTGAGATTGCCTTAATACTTTATTTCACCTTGGCGACCATCATTGGTGTATACTCGAAAAGGCCTTTTGCGCAATTAAGGCCCCGATGGGAGAGGATGAACATGCAAAAAACTATCGGCAATGTTGCTTTGTTGTTGGTAATAAGCTCTTCTTTACCCGCCCTAGTCCGAGTGTTAGGTCTAACCAGATTTGAAAGTGCTGGACCTTACGAAAACTTTCATATGCTCAAAAATGGATATTGGGTGAACATGGGCTTTCGTATAAGTGTTTTAATTACCTCAGTGTTTGCAATTTTGGATTACTACGTACTGGGCAGTTTGCAACTAGCCAGAAGATCAATGAGCCATGATGGTGACGAACATGAATGGAATAATAATATTCAATTGGCTCCCCCACATCCTATTCATCCTCACCATCCGGGTAATAATTACGGATTCTATGTAAATGGGCCTTTATACCCACTATACGTTAATCATGATAGCGAAGAGCTTTTAGTTATTGGAAAGGTCAATGATGGGTATCCCAATGGCTATGTGAATGGATACATTATTGGAGATGGAAATGGAGTCACAAACGATCAATCTGAAGAATCTATGCATTTTTATAAGGATGAATATGCAAATGGGCATACAAATGGGTATACAAATGGGTACGCACATGGATATGAAAATGGTCACGTAAGCACCGAAGAAAATGGTTACATAAATGGTTATCCAATGAATGGATATCTAAATGGCCATATCAATGGTTATGCCGATACTCATGAACGGTAGCTTAACATTTTTACGCACCGCGAGCTTTCCTGATATTCCTGAAGAACAAGTTAGAAGGAGAAGGTTATCTATATCTCTTCAACTTTGCAACACCATAAAACATTGCATTATTCGAAGATCTGGGCTGGGAATTCGAGTTTAATATCTCACTATATTCTACCATCCGCATCTGCATCTATCTCCTACACTTTAAGGCTCAGGAGTCCAACGCCTTCCAATTATCCGAGTTTTGTGTGTCATTTCACACACAAAACCTTTGAACTGATTTCAGGAATTTTCAAATTTTGCTTTCTTGTACACATTTTTCAATTTCCTGCCGTTCAATCCGGTAGAACTTTGTATTATTAAATATTTTGGGCTAGGGCGTTTGGATCTTCGGAACACTCGCTAATATTGTATATTTTCATTTTTTATCCTTTCAAAAAATTAGTGTGGAAACAACTTAACCTTTAAATATCCTAACAACCTTTTAGAAATAATTATATATCTTAGGTGGGAGATAAAATCCAAAGATGTTTAGTGGCAAATAGGTAGTTTGGAAAGAATATGGAACGATAATTTATAGTTTATCATAACCCTCCAGCCTCTCAGTTAATAGTATATAAATTTGACTTGCCTAAAAAAATTGCCTCATTTCTACAATATTTGTTAACATTCATGGATCACTTCAGAGAGTTATACCTCTTATGGTTTAACTAGTGAGAAATGGAAGAGGGA
Organism: Geosiphon pyriformis; assembly: GCA_016748015.1. Lineage (NCBI taxonomy): Eukaryota > Fungi > Glomeromycota > Glomeromycetes > Archaeosporales > Geosiphonaceae > Geosiphon > Geosiphon pyriformis. Next base: position 1,248 of record JAAOMT010000764.1, on the reverse strand, counting down.
TGATAAATTTGTCTGAAATTTTATTTTTGATCAACAAAAATAAGCTACAAAATATTCAGGATGTGAAATTCGAAAGCTATAACAAAAATTAGGTAAACTTTCAATAAACTCCTAGAGAAATAATAATGTATTAGATGAATCTTTCAAATAACCAGAGCTGACTACTGAATTAAAAATAATAAAAGAGAATTTTTGCTGCTTACCTGGTATTATTCGCCATTTTACAATCTCACAATAGCGCGTCCAATCTTTTCCATACTTTTTTTGACATTTTGCTTCGTCGCGTAGCTCGCGGTGCACCAAGAGTACAGCAAAGTAGACAAGGTAAAAGTAGGGAAAGATATCGTCGAATCCTTAACATTGAGAAATAATTATCCAATTAATGATGATGATGATTGGAGAATCTGGAACGTTGTATAGAATTCCTTACCACAAGGCAAACACCATGCACATGACATCAAAAAATCTCCTTTAGAGATACAAAGATATGAGAAACTTTCTTATATTATAAAAATTAGCAAAGGAACTATAAGAGAGTTTTAGAGTTTGAATTTTATACTTGCCCAAATAGTTTATGTGTCGTGCTCTACCCCACCATCCAGAAGTGATAAGACGTGAACCAGCCTTTGTTGATATATACTTTAAATCTACCAATATTAATTGTATAAATTTAGAATAACTATATTTTAATGATATGACGTAATTTTAAACACATACGCTTAACTTTCGGATCGTCAGGATTGGTTCGGAAAATATTCTTTTCATTATTTGCTCCACGAAATATGGCAAACCCGATTGCCTTTAAACTCACAATACCTATAATCTGCAGCCAGGATAAATGGACAGGATGCAATGCGAGATATCTCGTTTGTAAAGGGTACATAAAAGCTACCCATGATATATTACCAAATGAAAGCATCCAACCAAAGCCGTCCATTGTGATATCCAGGGTAGTTAACACTGCGGGCTAAAATAATTGAAATAGATATTATATTCCAAAATGACTAAATCCTAAACCTGAATTATTAGCTCGATACACACCTCATTGAAGATGCCATCAGCACAATACCATACTTGAAAGAGCGTCACTAAAAACATACCCATTGTTAAATTTCCAAGGTCCTGATATTGCTTAGCTGCCATCGCTATATTAATGATTGTCCAAGAAAATAATCCAGGTCGAAGCTCGATAAAATATTTTATATCAAACGAACCGATACGCGGATTCAATTCACGACCTATCATATA
>JAAOMT010000012.1:29902-239582 GCA_016748015.1 Geosiphon pyriformis | reverse complement strand
TAATCAGTCAGCAATTTACTATATACAAGTAAAGCTATAGTTAAAAAATTTAACATTATTATAATATATACAAAAAATACTTGAATATTGTTTATTATAAAGTTTTTTTAACAGTTATAAAAAATTTTTAATACAAAATTTTCATAATATAAATTTACAAACTAGTTAAAAACCTACTAATAAACCAGCAATTATGTAGAAATTTAGATATTAAACCAAAACAGTAAGCTTTTAATTAATATTATTCAAATAAAAAAAGAAACTATATTAATATTAAAGCCAATTTCTTATTGAATTTTTCTAATTAAGTTGTTTATTGTTTTAATAAAGTGGCAAATATTGCCAAAAACAGTTTTTTTATTGGCAATTATAAAATTTTTATAAATATTAATAAGAAATACCAGACTAAAATTAATAATACAATCCATTAATACATTAATATATTTATTGCTCATTATGTCAAAATATTTCTTAATTTTAATTTAATTTACTAAAATAATTTATATAAATAATATTAATAATATAATAATATTCTATTTAATAACAATTATAAAAATTAAGTCTTTCAAAACCAATTCTGCTTTGTAAGTATTTAAAATTATTTAGTTATTTAAATAAATAACAACTTAAGGATTAAAATAATTATTTGTAATTTAATTAAAATTAATAAAAGCAAACCATAAACTTTTATATTTATTTTAAATTCAAATCAAAAAAATAAGCTGCAGTATTACTTATAGCAAAAAATATATTAAGATTCTTAAATAAATTATTTGTAAAAATTACAATATTAAACAAAATATTATTTATTAAAGTAAATCAAATATTGTAAAACAAGATATTTAATCTAAACAACAAATAAAAAAAATAAAAAAAATCACTAAATAAATAACTAGAAATTAAAAAACCAAAAATTAAAAAAGATTATAATAGAATTGGATTTTTAGAATTTAAATATTTCTAATAACAAAAGTCTTTTTATAAAAAACAATTATTATAATTATTATTATTAACAAAAATTTAAGTTATTAATTAACATAAAATTATCTTTATAATTTTTATTATTATTAGTATGTATTATTATTTTAATTTATTATTTATTATTTTATCAAATTATTTGAATTATTATTTAATATATAATTTAATTTATATAGAACAAAAATGTAATTAAATTGTATTAATTAGATTATGTAATATACTAAATTATATAATATTCAGAATTTACCAAAATATTTAATAATTTACCAAAATATTTAATAGTTTACCAAAATAATCTATAGTTTGCAAAAATAATTTGTATAGTGCAAATTATTTATAGTCATTAAACAATTTATATAATTTTAAATTATATTTAGTCTTCTAATTTTAATAATATTAAAAAACTAAACTGTAAATATAATAGATTAAGTTCTTTTCTTTTATATTTACAGTTTAATTTTTGAATTATATTATAATTTATAAAGTTATTAAAGTTTAAAATTAATCACTTTTATTATTAATCTTTAATTTTCAGATGCCAATCAATCAGATTTTAGCCAATTAGAAATTATTAAAGTTATATTACCATGTAATAAATTATCAAAGTATTATCATTTTCAGAAAGGCTTTCAATTAATATTAATTTAATCTTTAAATGATCACTTTTTTATAAAGATATAATATCTTTTGGCCTATGTGTCTTTTGTTGATAACACAGTATTATTAACCATGAATATTTTATTTATACTATCATCATATTTGGTTGTTATTACCAGAACAAAAATCCAGATATTAATATTGTTCACACCAGATGTCAAAAGAATTATAAAAGTACTATGAGCAATTGTCAAAAAATTTGAGAATGTTATTTGTGCTCTATTTGTAATTTTGAATTATTATAATGTAAATACTTACTTTAAATTCACAAATAATTTTTTAATGACTATAATGTTATGTTTCAAAGAATTACTTAGATTTAAGAGATATATGAAATCCTCTGTAATAAAGATTTTTGGTTAAATTTAATATTTAAATAATGAATTATACCAAAGAAAAATATATTAACTAAAATATTTATTATATATTCAACCAAATCATAATCTAGTTTTAGAATTGGTTTTTTAGGCTATAAAAAATTTTGATTGTTGAATATTTCAACAATTTATTAGAATATAATATATAATAGCTTATTACAATAATCAAGAAACTTATATCAATTAGTATTAATTTAAAGGAATCAGATTGGAATTAAAAGATCTTTGGCTTTACCTTGATTAAGAGAACTGAAGTTGTTTTAAAGACCATAATCTTGAATAGTTTTTTTTTGTTAGTGTTATACATTTTCTAATAAGTTTGTTTAATGCAAAAAATATATAAAGCATATTAGTTTAAGTAGATAAAACTCAGATTTTTTTGTAAAGACCTAATAAACTTTTTACTTGTAAGAATTTAATATCTTTGAAAATGTGTAAATTATTATTAAAATATATGACATTTTTGAAATTAATTGTAAGTTTTGATTGAATTCATAAATAGATAATATTTTTTTCGAATTTTCTACTAATATAATATAAAAAACATATATCAAGTATTAAGTGACTAATAAGAAAAAAGTACATAGTACCAACTTCAATTATGTTTAAAGATCTTGGCTTTTTGATTACATTATAATATTCTGGATATTTTTTTTTAAATGGTAAATTCATAAATAATTTGGCATATTGTCAATTACTAAATATAAAAATAAGAGATTATAACTAGGTTGTAATATTAAAATTGAAATCTATTTTAAATATTCTTACCTACTATTTTTTTGATTAACAATTATTTGCAATAAATTTTTCATTAGCTCTGAAGAATTGGCTTCAATTTAAAAATCAGGTTTTTTTTAAGTTGGTTGTTTAATTATTAATGTTAAACTTTTTTGTCCAAATTTCTTGTTATAAATTAAAGAAATTTTTGTGATAACTATTTTTATTAATATTACTTAAATTTTTAGCTTAGATAATCTCTTCAATCCCAATAAAAAATTTTTTTTAATAAATGCCAAAAGAACTTTTTTTATTGCTTCTTATTCAGAACTACAAAACAGAAATTAAAATTTAAATTAAAACCAAAGAGATTTAAAAAATAGATATATATCTAAATTAAAAATACTATTTCTATTGTAATATAATTTTGTTGTACAACATTACATGATTCAAATTCTTTAATTCTGTCCAAACACTAATAACACACTAAATTAACATTGCATTATATAAAAAAATACCACTTTATTCTAAAAGAAAAAGAAAAGCTAAAGATTAAGTTAGAAATACAAAAGGATTATATAAAAAAACACATCATATCACTTCAATAAATAATTATGATATTAAAATAAATAAATTTAACAGATTAGATATTAGTAATAAAGAGTAGAACAATAATAATGACAGTAGATAGAATAATACAGAAAATATGGAAGCTGTAATTAAAAAAACTTAATTTAATATGGAAAAATAACAATCATCTAAAAAAAAAGAAGTGAGGCCCTTACATGACAAAAAAAATATTAAAATCAACCTATTATGATAAATATAAACCAGATGGTTTATTTACCAAAGCAGCAGTTAGAACTAAAAAAATTACCACTTTCTTTAATATTAGTAATGCTTAAATTACAGACTTACAATAATTCAAGTTTAATGAATCTTCAAGCAATTCAGAATGTAAGGTTGATTTATATGCTAGTCAAATAAAAAAAGTGTAAGAATTAAAAAACCATTTAGAAAAACAATATGCTCAGTTAACTGTCTTCAAATATAATCAAGAAAGAGCTATTTTTGAATATCTTACCTTGTTAAATAATAATAATAGACATAAAAAAATTAATGCCAGTTTGAAAATTGCCCAAAAGATTTTTATTGATGGTAGTGTATGAAAAACATAAAAAATTTGATATTTTGCAAAGTATTGGTTGTTTAATAATAAGCTTCTAACATTAAAACATAGAAAACATTAAAAAATAATTAGAATAATTAATAATGAAAACATTGCAGAAAGATATCATATTTGGATTAGAAACCAAAACTTTAATGTCACTTCAGCCATATTTAAAAAATTCATTGAACATTAATTGTTTCCTAATATTAGAATAATGAAGGAAAAAACTATTAGTTTTATGACTACAATAAGATAATTCAAAATTCTTGGTTATTCATTCCAACAATATCATTAAGACTTATATTATAATAGCCATAAAAAAATAACATCTTGTAATCTTAAAAAGAATTTTTAGAAAAAATATATAAGCATGAAAAGTATATGTTAAAGTATGAAGATAAATTTATGGATCAAATACATCCTAACTTACTTAATGAAAAGAAAGAAAAAGTTTTTATAGTCTATCATTTTTTATTCAAATAATGACAAGTGTAACATATGGACTGAGCATGGAAATTTGCCACTAAGAAAAAAAATAAATAAAAAATCAATTATAATCAGTAAATTTCTAACTAAAATTAATAGACATTTATGTTTACAACAAAATAATATAAAAAACTATTCTAATATATTAGAAAAAGCATAATGCTATTTACAATCTGGTATAAATTAAGATGGTTATTGAACAGCAGACCATTTTTTTAAACAAATTAAATGTAAAACAATTCCAATTTTTAAGAAATTATATTTAAATTGTACAGCCATATTTGCTTTCAATAATAGTTCTAATCATATAGCATTTAGTAAAGATGCTTTAATTGTAAACAGAATGAATTTAAGTTCAGGTAAAAAGCAATCATTAATGCAAGATACTTCTTTTGGATTAGATAATTAATTACAATCAATGATTTTTTTAAAAACATATTCAAATAAAAAACTTTAAAAATTGTCTAAAGGAATTAAACAAGTATTAATAGAATAAGAAAAATGGCCATTAAAAGAATTAGTATTAAAATACCAAAAATGCAAAAAAAAAATCAAAAATTCTTCAAAAGTTTTTTATTGTACATGTCAAGTAATATCTTTGAAATCTGATTTTCTTATTCAAAAAAATGCAATTAAAGAATTAATTAAAAGTATAGAATATAAGTACATTTTTTTTCCAAAATTTCATTGCAAATTAAATTTTATTAAAAGATATTAGGGAGCTGTTAAAAGATATACACATAACAAATATGATTATTCATGAAAAAAATTACAAAGAACAGTGTCTAAAAATCTTAAATCAGTATCTTTAATAACTATTAGATAATTTTTAAGAAAATATTGGTGTTATATAAATTTTTATAGAAAAAATCTTAGTAGAAAATTAGTAGAATATGCTATAAAAAAGTATAAATTTCATAGAAGAATTCCAGATAATATTCTTGAAGAATTAGACAAATTAAATAATATTCAAACTTTATAATACTGTATTTGGTTTTATATTATATAAAATTTAATAAAATTTTATTTTTTATTATAAATAATATATTAAAAACACATGTATATTAACCAATAAAATTTAATTATATAAATAAAAACATGTGAAGATTATTATTTAAAATTTTAAATTAATCTACATTTTTGATGATTATAAATAATTTGCACTATAGTTTAACAAAATATTAAAAAAAAATGTTAAATTATAGAATAGTATTATAATAAATTATATAAAAAAAGAGTATTTTTTACTAAATATTTTAGTTAAAATCATCTTTTTTACAAATTAATATTAATAAAATTTACTTTAAAAACATAAAATTTTTAATTATTTCTGTTTAAAATTAACTTTTTTATATTAACAGTTTAAAATTAATTAACTATTAATTTTAATAATTGTTAATAATTTTTAAGTTTGAATTTAAAATAACTCTTTTTTTTAGATTATTGGATAGCTTACAATTAAAATTTTTTGTAAAAAAGTTGACTTTTATAGTAAAGTAACTATACATATTTTAAAAAACTTATAGATAAAATTTTTTTGTAAAAAAATTAATTTTTATAGCAAAGTAACTACACATATTTTGAAAAACTTATAGATGAAATTTTTTTGTAAAAAAGTTAATTTCTACTACAAAGTAACTATATAAGCAATTAGCATAAAATTAGTTATTTTATTATAAGTTTAATAATATATAATAGCTTATAAAATTATGAAATTATTTAATATTCAAATTAATAAGCTAATATTTTAATAACAAAAAATAATTAAAAAATAAAAATAAAAATAAAAACTAGTTTAATTTTTTTTGTTTATATTTTTATTATCAAAAATTAAATTATTAATAAAAATATAAAATATATCAAATATATTGTATTATATTAATATTTAAATAAATCTTATTTTTTATATTAAATATAAAATAAAATTAGGAAAAAAAAACTCTTTGTCTCCTTAATTTTATGACCACAACCAGAGCAAAGAGTAAAAAAGCTGCACCTAATATCTGTCCTAAGATATCTAATAAAATTTCAACCAGAGAAGCTCTTTCTGTTGTAGAAACAACTAGGCAGAATGTTTTAAAAGCCTTTCTTCTATTCAATAATTGTGATAAGTTGCCTTTGATAGCCACTAAAGCAACTTCCTCATCTTTGGCTGGTTTCTCACCAGTCAAAGTTCCCTCAAAGAGACACACTTGGGTTAGTTCCAGTATTGTCTTTATTCTGACTAAGAGCCCAAAAGTTTTTAATAATAGACCAGTAAATAAGCTGGTTTTTTTTTCTATAGATTCAACACCTGGTGCTTCTAGCACCATCTTTTCAAAAAAAATGGTCAAAAAAACCAAAAGTTCAGAAAAGTGGGGGCAGTTGCTTGCCTCTGCTATTGTTACACCAAACTTCTTTGTGGTTTTCAATGAGATCTTAGATGATATTTTTATAGCATCATCTGGCACGTCATCCAAGATAGGCTTAGATCAACTACTGGCTGTGTTGCCAAATGTAGTGTCTTCCAGCAGATTATTGCTGGTTTTAGAAGCAAAACAATCTCTTCCTGTTGGGTCACCTGTTCTTGAGAACTGGGCTAATCAAATAAAAACTGAATTATCTCTTCCTCTAGTTTCTGGTGCTATTTCTGGTGGTGCTTGGGAAACTATTACTAATCATCAAAGATTTGCTGGGTGGATGGCCTCTACTCTAGTGTCTGGTGCTACTTTTAAAATCAAATTGGCTCATATTAAGGCTGTTTTTCAATCTGTACATGGTTTTTTGGATGCTAAGTCTGTTTTAAAAGACAATGTGAAGCTTTTTTGTGTGGAATTTGCTTTTCAAACCTCTTTAGATGCTGTGTTTTTAGTTGAGCTTACAAGCTCTGTTTGTTTTGCCACTCTTAAAATTGCCAAGTTTTTGGTGGTTTCTGAGTCTGAATTCCCTTTTGCTGCTGTTGCACTGCATAATGTGCCTTTGGATATGTCTGCTGCTAACATTAAGACAGCTCTTAGTGTTTTTGGTATGGTTACTCGTGTTATGCTGAAGCCTGCTGGCATTTGGCAATATGTGGTGGTTTATTTTGAGAAGTTGAATTCTGCCATATCTGCTTTGAATCATTGGTCAGTATTAGTGAACAGAAATAGTGTTAGAATCCTTCCCTTGGTGAATTAAAATAAGACTATTTTGTCTTGTAATAGGTTTAAGACCAAGTTGGTCAACTTTCCTCTTGGCTGTACTGTTTTTGAAATCAGTAATATGATTTTTTAGGTTGGTGGCCAGTCTTGTTTCATTTCTCAGTCTTTTAATTCTGGTTGTCATCTCTGCTTTGCTCTAATTATGTTTGGCTTCCAAGCTGATTTGGACTTTGCTGTTGCCAAAACTAGTATGCTTAGAAAGTGCCATATCTGGTAGGAGACTCCTAATTGTCAGTATTGTTTTTAGTGTCAAGAAACAGGTCACTTGGCTGTAGACTGTAAAGTTGCTTCATTTCCCTTTCTTAAGATTCCCAAGGTGTTCAAACCACATTTTGTTGGTTCTTTGTCTTATGCTAAAGCATTTGCTTCTCCTGTTATGTCTGAATTTCCTTCTTTGATGGCTTTCACCCCTTTTGTGGCTGTTGTTAATCCTGCTGTTGGGTCCAGATTAAACTCTTTGGAAAAGCAAATTTTGGATTTGGCTGCTTTGGTAAAGTCTATTGTTGAGTCTGTTGGCTCTTTGGTTGCCTTGGTATCTTGTTTTCTTGATGATAATGCTGTTCAATTAAAGAAAGATCTTCTTTCTATAAAATATGCTTCTAACAATTTTGCCAATTTTTTGGTTGGTGTGTTTAAGGACATTGTTTGTCTTAGATCTGAAGTTGACTTTGGTGGCATGGATTATAATAATATACAGACCACCAAATCTTTTTTTTTGAATGAAGATACTGTTAAATGTGTTATTGCTTTGTGGTAGATGTCAGGTACTGAGGTTAAGAGTAGTGTTGAATCTACTAGATTATTTCTTAGTGAGTTTATTTTTGATTCTAGGAATCTGAATGGTATAATTGAAAAAATTTGTGAGTTGGGATTATTCCTACCTTCTATTGTTTCAGCTTAGTTAGTGTTTTGACTGATTCAGGTGGTTTGTCACATATAGAAAATGCATGATTCACATCTAATTTGTAATTCTCTAGTGGCACATAGTATTAGATAGTGTTTGGACACACCTTATTAAAACATAATAAAAAAAAAAATTTATTAAAATTTATTTTATTTAGTTTTATATACTGTAAATTAAATATTATAATAATTTAAAATAAAAAATTTATATAGTGGTTTTTATTATATAAAATATATATTAAATATTAAAAATATTTTTTTTTTATTTTTTTATTTAATGAGTGAGGTCCAAACATGGTCTAGTACAATATATTAAATAATCAATCTAAACTAAGTATGAATCATATAAAATATATTATTTTCAATTTTTTCAATTTATTTTTTAAATAATTATATATTTTTCTTAATATTTTCATTTTTAATTAATTAAAAAAAAACAAAAAAAAATTATTATTTTTAAATTTAATTAATAAAATCATAATTTATTATTATATTTGGTTTTAAAAAATTATAAATTAAATTTTTTTTTAAATAGTTTAAATAATAAATTGAAATTATTAGCTAATTATAAAATTTTATTTAAATTTTTATAATTTTTATTATTGAAATATCTTTATATTAGTTTTAAGATTTGAATCTGTTTATATATAATTGTTATATTCTATTATATAATAATAATATAATAAAAGTGACCAATTTTAATATCTCAATAACAAGTATATTATAATCTCAAATCTATTATGAATTTTATTAATAAAAAAACACGAACTTGTCAAAACAATAAAAAAGGACATTAATGTTCAAATATTTGTACTTCACAATAATTTAGTCTAAACAAACCAAGTCATAATTCAAAACTTGAACATAACCAACAAAGATAAGGTAGTTTTAATAACTAAAACAATCTCCAAAAATATGGTCTCTGTAAATAAGGCTATAATCAGTAATATAAAAATTGTTAATAAAGTCATAATAGTTCTTTACAAAAAGTTCTATAAGTCATAATCAAAAATGCTGTTATTTAAACAAGAACCAACTAACACAATGCTATTACATACAACCCATACAACTAAAGAGTTAAAATTGATAGAACCAACCAGTTTATTAATATATTCAATTTTTAAACAAGATTCAGAATTAACAAAAAGTTCAACTTTCTAATATATCAATAGATCTGTCTGTTTATTTTGTAACTTCATTTAATATTTTCATTATTCTTATGATAAGATACCAACTGGTTTATGAAACAGTTGTTGTAAGTGTTGAAGAGAAGAACATAAAAGAAGTAATTATTAAAATCCAAGATGAGAATTATATCAAATATTAAAAAATTATTAATAAATCACAGCCAGTATTACCAATTAAGTTGCTGTATATTGTATTTAATAACTGGTGAATAAGAATATTAATCAATCTGTCCAATCCAAGAACTGCCAGTTTCAAGATAAAACTGAACTGTAATTTACTCTTTAGTAATACATTTAAAAATTGGATCTAGTTTATATAAATGGTAAATAATTAACTATTCAAATTTTTTTGCATATTCTAAGATTATTAGCAAAAAATTAAAAAAAAATCTTATAATTATTGTTTTTATTATATTGTGTTTATTTTGCATTATTTGTGATTATTTATAAAAATGATCTTGTAAAAATCTTTCATTAATAGATAATCTTTGTATTACTAGTGTATTAATCACCAGCTATATTTTGTAATCTGTAATTGAGATTTTGTAACCAACAGTCCTTAAAGTTAAGAATAAATTAGATTATCCTACTAAGAATCATTCAAAATTTGATTCTTAAGAACCAATTAATATTCTTATTGGTAAGTTTTTTTATAATTATTGCATCTAAATTATTTAAAAGTACATCTAATTAGATAGCCTAATAACTAGTGTTTCTAAATAGTTTAAGAGCCAATGCATCTTTTTTCTTTATGACTAATATGTTTATTTGGATGGAATTTGTCTTCTCTTATTTAATTTAATGGTATGTTTTCCTTTCTTTTCTTATAGCCAATATGCTTAATTAGATGGTATTACTCATAAAAAGAAAACAGATATAGGGAAAATAGTAGACCAATAAGTGAATAGTATTTAGCACATGAACACATTGTTTAGCAATGTAGAGCAATAACAAAAATCATGACACATTGCTCAACAATGTGGAGCAATATCAGAAAACATGACACATGGCTCAGCAATATAGAGCAATACTAGAAAATTAAGGCACATTGCTCAGCAATGTGAGCATTGCTCAAGAAATCATAGCACATTGCTCGAGAATGTGAGCAATCTTATAGAACATCAATTATGTATATATATAGCAGTAATGTTAGAAGTAAAGAAAGTAGAATCTTTCCTTTTAGAGACTTCTTAATTTAGATTTAACCTAAGCAACATTCTACATCACAGATATCAATAAATAATTATTCACTATCTTAATTTACTCTCCACTATCAACATTTAATGTTGGTAGAAATTAATACTTAACCACACTGGAACAATAGCTCTTGATCATGACTATTAACGGAATACTAACTTGTGTATTGTCTTGGCTTATTTCTTTATTTCTTTTATTTTTTTTTCTTTGATTTTACTATTGTATACTAATTGATTAGGAATTAAAGTGCTGAGTAATTGATATCACAGATAGCCTGGTAAAAGACCCAGAAATAAGAGTAGAATCATATATATATTAACGAATAGCTTACCAGAAGAGCACAACTGCCAGAATAAACCAACCACTATGCTGAAGACAGAAATTGGAAAAACAACTTACCAACCAACTACATTGTCATTGAATCTCTGTTTATTATACAAAAGACTCAACTCTAAAACCTTTAGATACAATCAATGTACCAGTATTACCAATATCATCAAGATATTGAGCACCAAGTTATGGATTTGTTATTTGATCTGAGACTCCAAATAATTATTTGTAACAATGATTTTATTTTTTTGGATGACTGGTGTTTCTTAAGTAGATAATTGCTTTTCCTAATAGCCAATATACCTAATTGGATGGTTTTAACTTCTTTTATTGTCAGGTGTGCTTAATTAGATATTTATATTTCTTAATGGCTGGTGTGTCTAATTAGATGAATTTAACTTTTTTAATGGCTGGTATGCTTAATTAGATGGTTTTATCTTTCCTGGTGAATAGTGTTTTTTAAGTAGATAATATGCTTTTTTTGATGATATTACAGGTGATTATTTGGAGTCTCAAATCAAATAACAAATCCGTAACTTAGTGTTTAGTATTTACTCTGATGGCTGGTAGTGGTAATATTAGTATGTTGTCTTTATTTGAAGGTTTTAATTGAGAATCTTTTATATAATGGACAGAGATTTAATGATAAAGTAGTGGGTTGGTGCATAGTGTTCCCAATTTCTGTCTTCAGTTTGGTGGCCAGTTTATTCTGGCATTTGTGCCCTTCTAGTAAGCTATTTGTTAATATATATATAATTTTACTCTTATTTCTGGGTCTTTTATCAGACTATCTGTGATGTTAATTACTTAGCACTTTAATTCTTAATCAGTTAGTATACAACAAATAAAATCAAGAAAATAAAAATAAAAGAAAATAAAAAAATGAGCCCAGACAATGCACAAGTCAGTATTCATTAATAGTCATGATTAAGAACTATTGTTTCAGTGTGGTTAAGTATCAATTGCTATCAAGATGAAGTGTTAATAGTGGAAAGTAGATTGAAATAGTGAATAATTATTTATTAATACTTGTGAATGAAAAGTTGTTTTTTAGATGAAATCTAAAACTGAGAGGTCTTTAATAAAAAGATTCTGATTTTTTTACTTCTAATACTACTGTTATATATACATAATTAATATTCTATGAAATTGCTCACATTTCTGAGCAATGTGCTATGATTTCTTAAGCAATGCTCACATTGCTGAGTAATGTGCCCTAATTTTCTAACATTACTCCATATTGCTAAACAATGTGCCTTGCTTTCTGATATTGCTTCACATTGCTAAGCAATGTGCCATGATTTCTGATATTGCTCTACATAGCTAAACAATGTGCTCATATGCTAAATACTGTTCTCTTATTGGTCTACTATTTTCCTATATCTGTTTCTTTTTTTTATGAATAACATTATCTCCTTCTTTTTAATATTAAGTTCTGTCGAAATCTTCATTTTGAATTAGCTCTAATACTTTTTTTTCTAGTATTGTTTGTTCAATTTTATTTTTCACGTTTTTTACTTGTATCTTGTTCATTTTTCTCCATTGATTAATGGTTATGGTTTTCATATTAGAGTGTAACAGTATTTCTGGATAGTTTTGAAATATGTTGTGCAGTCAATAAATTGTTCTCACATATAGTGTTGAGTTCGTCTTTTTACCAATAAATTCTTCAATTTGCCGTATTATGTTTTGGTTAAATACTCTCTTGGATTTGTTGATATACAACTCCTGAATATTCAACTTTTGACCTAATTGGTAGTAATAGTATAATATTGAAAGTTGTTCTGTTCATTGCTTTCAATTCTCTTTTGTAAGTTTTTCTGTTGGTGCCATAATAGGTATTTTCCCAAAAGTGTTCTTTACTTTTTCTATTATGTTATTTGACCTGTTTTTATCATTCTTTGGTATTTGCTAATATGGTGTATTCTTTGTCTTTTTTTTGGTGTTTTAATAGCAAATTGTTTGGTTATTAACAATAATTTCCATGTCTAATGATTGTTGACTTAATGCCTGGAATAATTGCTAAGCTATGGTGTGAATATGGTCTGGTATTTCCATTTTTTTGGTTGCTTTTGTCACATATACTGTGTCTTTATCTACTCTTTTATTGTTTGATTTTACATGTTTGGTCCAATGATTATGATTGGTTTCAGATCTCATGGAATCTTATCTGGTTGGACTAGTATTTGTTGTACTCCTAATTGTGGAATGTTATTAGTAGATAATGTTGCTATTTGGTGATATGGTTTCAGTCGATTATTATGTGCTGCTTTGGCTAAGATTTTGTTGTCTTATCTTAGTTTATAAGCTTCATTTCTCAGAATTTCTTTTATGTGAAATGGTCCATCCCATTTGGAGTCAAATTTTCTACTCTATTGTTTTTTCATTTTGGTATAATGTAAAAATACTTTGTCTTCAATCTTGAATTCAACTGGTTTGTCTGGTAATTAATTATCATGTCTTTTTTTTTGTTTTTCTTGTGACTTTTGAATGTTATCAGCTGCTCTTCACCATTTATTTTCTAATGTTTCCATTAAGTCATATGTTCTTTTTAGCAATGTTTTCTGAAAATTGTTTTCAGTTATTGGTTCTGTTGGATAAGTGGTGACTTCCATCTCAACTGGTAATGTTGCTGTTCTACTATATACTAATTCGAATGGTGTTGTTTATGTAGTGTCTTGCTTCATTGTCCAATAAGCAAATAATACTGATGATATGAACAAATCCCATTCATCCTGGTTTTCTTGATTGATCTTGGCAATTGCTTCACACAATGTTCTGTTAAATCTCTCAACTAACCCATTTGTTTGTGGATAGTATGGTAATGATAATGGTTTTTTGATTCCAAATCTCTGACTTAATTCTGCTAATGTTCTGTTCACAAAGTGAGTTCCTTGATCTGATAATAGTTCTTTTGGACATTTATGTCGACAAATCAAATCTTAATGAACAAATTTGGCAATGAATTCTGCATCTGCTTTTTGAATGGCTTTTGCTTCTGGCTATTTAGTGAGATAGTTAATGGCTATTGCGATATATTTGTTGCCTCTACTGGTGATTGTTAATGGTTCAACTAAATCAATTCTGATATGGTCAAATGATTGTCTTACTTTGATTGGTCTCAATAGTTCACTGGGTTTTGTTCCTCCTTTTCTTTGACAAGCATTACAGTTTTGAACATATTAGATAATGTCTGGATACATTGATGGCCAATAGTATCTTTTTTTGGTTTTTTCTATGATTGCTTCTTTATGAAAATGTCCTGCTGTTGGATCTGAGTGCATGTTAAACAATATTGTTTCTTTTTCTGATTCTGTAATTACTCTGGTTGGTTGGTCTGGATTCCTTTTGTTTTTCTGGTAAAGTATATTTTGATGATTGAAGAAATATTTTGATTGCTGTTTTATGTTGTTTTGTTCTTTTTGAGATAATTTCTTCTTGAATGATTGAGTATTTATATAATACTGGAGTTGTTGGTATTTTTGTGTGTTCATCTTTTGTTATATTTTTGGGTTGAAATGTTTTTAGATTTGTCTCATTCGTGACAATTCATCAGCATTTTCATTGTCTTTTCCTTTTTTATAATGTACTGTATAATTGAATAATGAAAGTTCTATTTTCTATCTGATATGGCAATCATCTGCAAATTCTTGTTTTTGTATTGAAGTCAATTCTTTGTGATCAGTGTGCACCTCAAACTTTTAATTCAAGTATTTTTTCCACTTGATGACAGCCCAATAGATAGCTAAGTATTCCAGTGCTAGAGTTCCATAGTTCTTTTCAGCTGGACTTAAATTTCTACTGGCATAAGCTATTGAATGTTCTCTTCCATCAGGTCTTTTCTGTAAGAATACTGCTCCCAATGCTTGACCTGATGCATCAGTAGTAATGATGAATAGTTTGTTGTAATCTGGATACATCAATACTGGAGCTTGGATAAGCTTTCTTCTCAATATGTTGAATGCTTCTTGTTGAGTTTTAGTCCATTCATACTTCACATTTTTGGTTTGTAGATAGTGAAGTGGCTGAGCTAGTTTAGAAAAATTCTTAATGAAGTGGTAATAGTAGCCTGCAAATTCCAAAAATGCCCTTAGTTCTGACAAGTTGGCTGGTACTGGAAAGTTCTTAACTACTTCAATCTTGTCTGGATCTGTTTTGATTCTGTCTTTGCTCACTACATGTCCCAAAAACTTGAGTTCAGTTTTTTCAAAGAAACATTTGGTTGCATTTAGTTTCAATTTAGCTCTTCTTAACCTTTTGAATACTTGTTGGAAATGATGTAGATGATCATCAAATGTTTTTGAGAACACATTGGTGTTATCTAAGTATATGACTACTGATTTCCATAGTAGTCCAGTATAAACAATTTTCATAAGCCATTGGAATATGACTGGAGCATTCATCAAGCCAAATGGCATGACTTTAAACTCAAAATTTCCTTTTTTTGTGGTGAACACTGTTTTTTTTTTGTTGGCTGGATCCATGGCTACTTGCCAGTAATTACTATCTAAATCCAGTGTGGAGAACCATTTATTTTCTCCAAAAGTGTCAAATAGTTCTTGGATCTTTAAAGTTGGATAGCTATCACCCTTTGTTACTCTATTTAGTTTCTGGTAGTCTACACAAAAACGGATTTTCTCATTTTTTTTACAGATCAGTACTACTAGTGATAACCATAGACTTATTGATGGCTGAATTAGCCTATTGTCAAGCATTCAGTTAATTTTTTGATGAATGATCTCATGGCTAGCTGGTGATATTCTGTATGCTTTTTGTTTAATTGGCATCACATCTCCAGTCTTAATCTGATGCTGAATAATATTGGTGCAGCCAAATTCATTTTCACTGGCAAAGATGTTATTAAAATTGTTGAGTAACATTTTCAGTTGCATTTATTGGAGTGGGTTTAGATTCTCCATGTTTATCTGTTCCAATTGTTCTGGTTGGAGCAAATAACATTCACTTCATCTATAGATGGTTTGTGAAGTGATGTCCACATATCCACAAAATTGTGGAAAATCTGGAATGTGGTTTGGTAGTTGATTCTCAACTTGAGTAGTTAAATATCCAATAATAGTTCTTTTTGGTATTTTGATGACCTTTTCAGTTGTGTTATAGATGGAAATTTTGATGTTTTTGGGGCTTTTGGCTGATATGTAGAGATTAGTGAGTCCAATTTCTCCTGATTTACAAATAGTGGCTTCTGCTTCAAACAATTGAGCTTGATCCTTTACTTCTCTTTTTATGACTAACATATACTAGTCATATAGTGGAATAAAAATTGATTGACAAGTTGAGATAATTTCTCCTTTGTCAACCATTTCTTCCTTTGCTATATTGACTGGTATGTCTATTCTATCCATTGATCCAAATCTCTGTATCCCTTTTGCTGTTATACCTAATTTTTCCCTCTTTCCCATTAAAACTAACTAAGATATTTTCACCAGAGGTAAGAATATTGCCTGTGCTATCTTTTTATTTGGTTCTATAATATAGGTTTTTTCTGAATCATTTTGTAGTATGGCAATAATATTTTCTATGTATCTTACATCAATTATCTCTCCTCTGATGTTGATTTCTTTTTTCACTAAACTACTTTTAGATGCTAGTTGAACTATGGTTGTTGCTAGAATTTCTAGAGCTATTTTGAGATCAATACATGTGTGCAAATTTGGTTCTAATTTAATGACTTCTTTTTCTGAATATCTTAGATCAAACCCTGCATTGGTATCATGTGCACATTTTGGCATGATATTTTCATTATTATTATTATACTATTTGAGTTCCTGCTCTTTAGAGAGATCAGGAAGTGCAATATATATTTTGGGATTTGAATTGGAGTTTGAATTATTGATATTTTTGTTGCCATATTGCATGGAGCTGAAACTGGTGTTTTCATCATTGTTATTGTCAGAGTTTGAATCAGGATTGAAAACTGATTCCAATTCCAATGTGCAGCTGTTGATTGGTTCTTCTTTTGAGATTGTGTAGATTATGCATGGTGGTGGATTGTAAATGAAGTCACACTCATTACAATATTGAAAGTCATAGGAAATTAAGCAATATTGACATAATCAAGTATTCAACTGCTCCAAACATTGCTTTTGTTCTTTCATAGTAGGTGCTAGCTCTTGATAATGTTTGTAAAATTGTTCTGGATCTAGGAGATTTATGATTGGTTTTGGATCCCAGTCAAGTTCTATAGATTCAGGTGGATTATTTTTAATTATTTTTATTTCTTTTGGGGTCACTCCTTCTATTTTGGCAAGTGCTATTTGCCAGATTTTGTTATTATTGTGTGGACACCCATCCAGACATTTGACAGCTTGTCTTCAAACAGTGTCTATGGACATTTTTTTTCTCATCCAGTTACTTATGAGAATCATGTATTGACACAATTTGTCACATGTTCCTTCTTACCCAGGAATGTTATTCCACATTTCTTTGTCCAGAAGAGTTTTTCTACAAGCCAAGCATAATTCATTGTCCTATTTTCTAACCTGTTTTGGCCTTTCAAAGTGTTCAATGACACATGAGTAACAGTAGAATTTTGTTGCCAAAGTGTATTTCTCATTGTCACCACAACAAGTGCTCATTGACAACAATTTCTTACTGCAATCAATGCATATTAGTTTTGGATGGCAATAAGTGGATCGGTGGAGTGTAGTGTAGGAATTATAAGTGGGGTTGCTGTTGGTTGTTGGTTCTTCTTTCTTCCCCTTTCCTTTTCCTTTTTTGTCTTCTTTCTATTCCCAATTTATTTGTTCTTCCTGGTTGTTGTTGGTTTTCCAGGCTTGGTCAGCTTTTCAGGTAAGTTCTTCACTCTGCTTTCTTTTGCTGTTGTTGTTCTATGAAGGTATTGGCAGTAGCTCATTGTGTTCTGTGTTGGCCCAGGAAACTTGGTAGGCTTCTTAAGTAGGTTTTTTCTCTTCTTCCTTAAATTCAATGAGTAGTATTGTCAAGTTAGTGGTCTTGAAATAGCCACACATGGCTAGTACACATGTGTGTTGACTGTTTTGGCTCAGTTGGAGCTCCTGTATTGTCCAGTCCAGTATGGTGTTGGTTTTAGATAACCAGTCATTTCCTACTAATGCCTGGTATTGGATTGCTTCCATTACTAGTACTTTGATGGGAATAATGAACCATTGACTTCAAAAAAAAAGTCATCAATCTTACCAATGGGAGTTTTGGTTGTTTCATTGGCAGTTATGATCCTGGCACTGGCAGCGTGATCAATTCAGCGACCTAATTGGTCCATGAGTTGTTTTGTAATGATGCTGCCAGCTGATCCACTGTTTAGGATCAGTTTAATGGAGTGGCCATCAACTTTGGCATCAGTATATATGGCAGTAATAGGTTTTTTTTCCAGAGCAGCTTTACTAAATAATGGCATGGTTGATGGTTTTTTGAGTTCAAATAAGAAGATGGCATCTAGAGATTCATTTTCAGTAATGGTAGCTGGTGGAATGTTGCTGGTAAGTGTTGGGTGTTGGTTGGTTTCCAGGTTATTGGGTTGAGCATTTTCTGGGGTGACCAGTAGACTTAAATAGTTCTGAGAATTCGGGTTTTGGGTGTACCCAGTGCTCGAATTCCATTGTTGGGATCCTGCTGGTTGTGTGGAAAAACTGGGGATCAGTTAGTAAACTATTATTAATGATTTCCAGTTTTATTGGGTTAATCTCAGCCTTTGGGTTTCATTTTAAGATAAATTCTGTGGCAATGTTTGAATTTGTTGGGGCTGATAGATTACCTGAGACTGCAGCTAATACATGGGTTGTGGCTGTGGCTGATAAATTGCCAGTGTTATTAGTTGATAAATTGGCATTTGATATACTGGTGGTTAATAAGATGGCTGCTGTATTATAGGTAAGTAATTCTGATAATATGGCTTTGAGTTTGGTGAG
The DNA here is from genome assembly GCA_016748015.1 of Geosiphon pyriformis. Taxonomy (NCBI): domain Eukaryota; kingdom Fungi; phylum Glomeromycota; class Glomeromycetes; order Archaeosporales; family Geosiphonaceae; genus Geosiphon; species Geosiphon pyriformis. The sequence continues at coordinate 220,496 of JAAOMT010000012.1, read as the reverse complement.
TTATTTGGAATTTGAAACTGGTAATTGGGGTTTTGATATTGATTTTCTGATTATTGGTTATTTAAGTAATAGTGGCAATCAATTTGTAGATGTTCTTGTTTATTACAATAGTGACAAACATGCATTTCCTGTTGCCACTGTTGATTGGTTGACGATGATGGACACAACTAATTCTAAAAGCGATTCGTGTTTCTGGAATTATTGTGTTATTGTGGTGATTAATAAATTGTGTGATTGTTAGCTAAATATCCCTCTAATTTCTGATTAATGGAATCACTAAATTGTTTTAATTTGGAATCCAATTCAGATGATCCATTCATTACTAGATTAACAGCTTGGGCATGATTGGCTTCTAATTCAGCAGCTTCAAAATCTCTGGCATTTGTGATGACTGCTTGTAGATCAACAGGATGGATTGAATATACGCATTGCAGAATGCTGCTGTGTAATCTGCGAATAAACTGATTTAGGATTTGGACCACTGTAAAATAATTGGCATCAATGGCTTGGATCTGGTGCAAATTTCTGTGGAAGCATCCTAAGTAAGTAGTGACTGCTTCATTTTCTCCTTGTTTGATAGTAGTGAAGATGTTTACTAGTCTATTAATGCTGTTATTGTTGTTGAAGTATCTTAAGAACTCAATTTTGAATGCATTGAAATCTTGGGGTTTGTTGACTAGGCTTTGATACCATGAATCAGTGGTATCTTGGAGAAAGTATGGGATGGCTTGCATGGCTCTGGTGTTATTCTATCTATTAGCCACTATGGCTTTTTTTATGTCATTAAGCCATACTTGGGCATTATCCTTTCTGCCAGTGAATTTCTCAAGTTTTGCTATTGGAGTATAGGCCATTGGATCTAAGTTTAGTTGGGATTGTTGTTGTGACTGTTGCAGTGGCTATTGTAGTTGTTGGGACAGTTGGAATGGCTGTTGTTGCTATTCATTGATTGGTGGAGCTGGGGGTGGATTGATCATGATTATTGGAGGTAAGTGTTGTTGATTATTAATGTCGGGGTTTCAATTATTCTGATTGTGCTGTGTTTGAAAATTTGAAGTTTCAATTTCCGGATTTTCTAAATTTAGATTTTGCTGAGTCTGAAAGTTCAGGATTCCAATGTCCGGGTTTTCTGGGATTGAGTTCTAGTAAGTAAATTCTTGATCTTCAGATTCTTCTTCTTCTCTCTGTTTCTCTTTCAATTTTGTTAATTCCCAGGGACTTGTGGTTCTGAAATCTGGTTGAGGTAGTGGTGATTGGAATCCTGATGATATTGGTAATCATGATTTAAATCCTTCAAAGTAATTGCCATATGGTCCTAATAACTTTGCTTTTCATTGTTTACTTTGAAATGGGGAATTGTTGTTGTGTATACTTTTCAATAGTTTGATTGATTTCCTTAATAATTGGTGCAAAACTGTAGTTTCTTGGTAAGCTGGTATGTTGAAATAATTCTGTATAGAAATTTTCTCTTGTGGATTCAATGTTAACTGTTCCTCCTAAGCAGTCTGTGATTTTATTGTTAATGTAAAAGTTGAAGACTGATTCCACTGGAAAATGATTATTGTTCAATCCTAATTGTTGACTGTACTATTGAAATAAGGATTTGGCAAATCCTAAATGGTTTGTTCCTATGATTTCTGATTCTGCCACTTTTGGATGATTGTTGATGGTGCTGGTTCTTTGTAGGATTATATTTCACAGGAAGCACCAAATGTTACAGGTAATTATTTGGGGTCTCAAATCAAATAACAAACTCGTAACTTGGTGCTCAGTATCTACTCTGATGGCTGGTAATGGTAATATTGGTATGTTGTCTTTATCTGAAGGTTTTGATTGAGAATTCTTTGTATAATGAACAAAGATTCAATGATGAAATAGTGAGTTGGTGCATAGTGTTCCCAATTTCTGTTTTCAGTTTGGTGGCCGGTTTATTCTGGTATTTGTGCTCTTCTGGTAAGCTATCCATTAATATATATATAATTTTACCCTTATTTCTGAGTCTTTTACCAAGCTATCCATAACATCAATTACTCAATGCTTTAATCCCTAATTAGTTAGTATACAACAAATAAAATCAAGAAAAGAAAAATAAAAAAAAATAAAAAAATGAGCCCAGACAATATGTAAATTATTATTTGTCAATAGCCATAATCAAGAGCTATTGTTCCAGTGTGGTTAAATATCAACTGCTATCAACATAGAGTGTTGATAGTGGAGAGTAGATTGAAATGGTAAATAATTATTTATTAATACTTGTGAGTGGAAAGTTGTTTTTTAGATGAAATTTAAAACTGTGAGGTCTTTAATAAAAGAATTCTGATTTTCCTATTTCTAATGTTACTGCTATATATACATAATTAATGTTCTACAAGATTGCTCATATTCCCAAGCAATGTGCTATGATTTCTTAAGCAATGCTCATATTGCTGAACAATATGCCCTAATTTTCTAATATCGCTCTACATTGCTAAGCAATGTGCCTTGTTTTCTGACATTGTTCCATATTGCTGAACAATGTGCCATAATTTTTGATATTGCTTTACATAGCTGAGCAATGTGCTCATGTGCTAAATACTGTTCTCTTATTGGTCTACTATTTCCCTATATCTGTTTCCTTTTTTTATGAGTAACAATAGCCAGTGTGCCTAATTGGATGGTTTTAACTTTTTTAATGGTCAGTGTGCCTAATTAGATGATTTTAACTTCTCTAATAACTGGTGTGCCTAATTAAATAGTATGTTTTTCTTAATGGCTGGTGTGTCTAATTAAATAGTATGTTTTTCTTGATGACTAGTATGTTTAATCAGATGGTTTTATCTTTTTTAGTGGCTGATATTCTTTAAGTAAATGATATGTCTTTCTTAATAGCCAGTATGTCTAATTGAATGGTTTTATCTTCCCTACATTATCATATTTAATTAACAAAATTAGTCTACAAATATAAAATAAAAGATTAGTAATCAGCTTAATAATGACAAAAAATCTTAACAAATTAAAAAACACCAATGAAAATTAAGAATTGATATATATAATCTGATAACAACAGACTTTATTATGCTTTAAAATTCTTATACACTTCTATTTATACAGTTTAATATTTTAAATTTACAATTACTATCCAAAAATTATTACTAAGAAATATAATTAATTAATCTATGATTATATTAATTATAATTACAATTAGTATTAATAATATATAATTATAGTTCTAAATTTTATTGTCATCAGAAGTTATTATTAAAGATTTAACAATATTTATACTAATTTTGTTAAATAATTGGTCAACAAAAATTGGATGTATATCTTTTTTGCAATTGGGAGGTTTTTTTTTTGTCAAGTATTACAAATTTTGATATAATTAGCAATGTTTTTTTCTAAGATAAATTAATAATAGCAAGCTAAAATTTTCTGATTTGTTTTTGTTTTTTTGAAGTATTTAACTAATAAATTAATATACATGTTGTAAATTACAATTTTTATTTCTTTAATATTAATAATTTTTTAGAAGCAATTAAGATTTTTTCTATTTCTTTTATATAATTGGTTTTGATAAATTAAATAAAAATTTGATTGTTTTTGCAAATGTTTTTTTTGCTGTTAAGTATAATTCAGTAAATATTGTTCTTTATCCAAAAATTTTATTAAGGCAAAATAGTTGTTCAAATCTATTATTGTGTTTGGTTAAAATAAAATTATTAATAATTAATTTAGTTTAATTTATAAAGATTGTTCTATTACTAAATGGTAAGTTTGAAAAAAGTATTTTATTTTAATAATTTGTTTCTTTAAAATATTGTATATTATAGTTAAATTTATCTAAGTAAAATATCTATTAATTTATTTGTTTATATTTTAGCTTCTTTTTTTACATAATCAAGTTAAAGCTTAATAATCTGTTACCACCAAAAATTTGGTATTAAAAAAATATTTATCTTAGTAATTAGTAGTTTAAATTACTATCAAATATTTTTGTTTAGTAATTAAGTAATTTTTTTTTGCTAAAGAAAGTAATTTGTTGGTATAAGCTATAATATGCTTTTTGCTATTTTTATTTTTTTAAAAGAGAATAGCACCAAGTTTAAAACCAGATATATTAATGTAAAAAATAAAAAATTGATTCAGATTAAGTTATATAAGAATAAGTTCTGTAATTAGTATTTCTTTCAAAATTTTAAAAACTTTTTGCTAATATATATTCTAATAATAGTTGACAGTTTTTTTGAATAGTTAATTAAAAAAAAGACAATTTTAAAGAAATTTTTAACAAATTTTTGATAATAAAAGACCAAACCAAAAAAAGTGCATAGTTTATAAATGTTTATTAGTTGTTTAATATTCTAAACTTTTTTAATCTTGGGTAGATTAAGAAAAATTTTATTTTTTGTAATAAAATAACCAAAAAACTGGATAGATTAATGTTTAAAAAAAGATTTAATTGAATTAATTTTAAAGCCAGCATTTTTGAGAAGATTAAAAACTTTTTGTAAATATTTAAGATGTTTATTTCAAGTTTTTGAGTATATTATTATGTTATTCAAATAAACTAGAACAAAGTTTTTTTTTACTGATTTGAATATTTTATTTATTAGACATTAACAAATAGAAAAAACATTAATAAGACCAAAAAACATAATTGTAAATTTGTAAATATTATACTTAATAATAAAAACAGTTTTTTTTTTGCTTTCTGAATTTATTTTTACTTGTTAAAATTCATTAGTTAAATTAATAGTTAAAAAGAAAACAGTATTATTGAATTGATTTAGCATTGTATTAATTTTAAAAAAAGAGTATATATTTCTTTTAGTAATAATATTTAATTAATAATAGTTAACACAAAAACATAGAATTCCATTTTTTTTTGATATCACTACAATTAAAAAAGCTTATTCACTATTACTTATAGAAAAAAAATACAAGAAAAGTAATAAAAAAAGCAGATAAAAAAATAAACCAATAAAAAAATAGTATTTAGCACATAAACATATTGCTTAGCAATATAAAGTATTGTCAAAAAATTATGGCACATTGTTTAAAAAATTATGAAATATTGCTCAAAAATGTGTACAATATTATATAAACCAAATTATGTATATATAGCAGTAGTAGTAAAAGCAAAAAAAGTATTAAATTGACTTGAAAAATTCCTTTCTCATTTATTAAAATAAATTACTTTAAGAATAGTTATTATTAATCAAAGTAAAATTATCAAATATTAATAAAAATACTCATTATTTTATTTAATTTATGTTCTTGCTAATTATTTGAGAATCTTGACTAATCTTTTATTATTAACATCCTATGTTAATAACAATCAATATTTGATTACATTAAACCAATAGTTCTTAATTATGGCTATTAATAAGATACTAACTCTTTCTTGTCTTAACTTATCTTTTTATTTTTTTTTATTTTTTTGTTTTGTTTATTATTTATTAATTGATTAAAAATTAATACACAGAATTACTGATGTTAAAAAAACTGGTAAAAGATTCATAAAACAAGAATAGAACATTCATAAATTGAAGATAGCTTACTAAAAGGATTACCAGCTACTATGCTGAGAAAAAAATTCAATAAAATTGCAATTTTAGAAAGCTACAGATAAAATAATACTTAAATCTCTGTCTATTATACAAAGAACTCAAACCAAAACTTTCAGATTACCAAAATCTTTAAAAACCAATATTATTATATTAATTGAGCACCAAGTTATAAGTTTGTTATTTCTGACCCAAATAAGCACCTATAATATTTGGTGCTCTCTATGAGGTATAATTTAGCAAAAAACCAGCACCAACAGCAACTATTTGTAACAGTGGCAGAATTAGAAGTAACAGAAACCAACCACTTGGAATTCACAAAATCTTTATTTCACTACTATCACATTTATCTTAGACTAATAAGTAATAATTGGCCAACAGAATCAGTTTTCAATTGTTATGTCAACAAAAAAATCATATACTACTTGAAAGATTAAGAAGATTTAGAATTTGCTTTTAACAATTTTTTTAGTGAACTACTTTAGCACATTATACTTCCACAAAACTATCTATTTATGCCCCTAATTATGGAAATAAACAGAGAAATTGAAAAATATACTAAACAAAAATTTCCTATCATTTTTGCTGACAAAAAAAAAGAAAGATGGCAAACACCAACAGGAACTCTAAAGCAGATACAACCATCCACTTGGAAGAAACCAAAAGTCAAATCACCAATATATTTATTATATCATTACATACTGAAAGTATCATCAACATAATATCAGTAGATGCATCTACAGCAAATGCAAAAACACCATTAGCCAGAATTCTATTTCAAAATAAACAGAAAAAAGCTAAACTATAGAGAACCTACAGTAATTATTTTGAAGGATTTAATTCATGATTAATAATGTCATTAGAACTTTAATTATCACTACTACTTTCAGATTTTGGAGTTACCAGTTCTTGGAAAATAACAAACTCTGAAAAAAAAGAAGATAGCAATCAGAAAATATCCAAAACCTGGTCTCAGAAAATCTGGAAATTCAAACTCTAATTGTTTAAATCCAACAAAACCAAAAAAATTCAAACTCTACTCTTATTGTTCCCCAAAACTTACCTCCAGTAATCATAATAAACTAACCAGTTGTTCTGATTGCTAAACAACAACAATAACCACAACCACTACTTTAGCAACAACTTCAACAGCAACCACAACAACTACTATTAGCACCAATAGTATATGCACCAATTGTCAAATTAAAAAAGTTTACTGGCAAAAAAGACAATGCACAAGCTTGGTTAAACAATATTGTCAAAACAATCATGGCTAATAATTGGAACAATGCCAGAACTTTTTAAGTAATCTTATATTTTTTACAAGATACTACTAACTCATGATATTAAAGCTTGGCACAGAAACCCCAAACTTTCAACAATTTCAAGATTGAATTTTTAAGGTATTTTAGTAATAATAACAATATCAATTAATTGACAAATATTTTTATCATTATTAAACAAGGAGAAACTAAAAGCATTACTACATACTTGGAATGCTTTTATTACAATCTGCACCAAATTCAAGTCATTAATGCTGATTATTTTACAGTAACACAAATCTTGAATTAGTTTATTTGTGAATTATGTAGTAGTATTCTATAACACATATGCCTATTACATCTAGCCAATCTTTAAGCTGTAGTTATCTATATTAGAAACTTTGAATCAACTAAATTAGAAATTAATTATGTCTAAGCTGTAAATTTAGTGATGAATAAATTATCTGACTTAGACTCAAAGTTAAAACAATTCAGTAACTCAATTAATCAAAAATTGGAAGGATATTTAGCTAACAATCAGGCCATTTATTAACTTTCACAATGGTACAATAATCAAGAAAGCTCTAATTAATTCGAAAATCAGTCATGTTTATTCTTATCAAATCAATAGTGAGAGTAAAAAATATGTCTGCCACTACTGTGATAAACAAAAATACTTAAAAACAGACTGCTGATTGAAATTAAATAATTAACAATCAGAAAATCAATATCAAAACTCTAATTGCTGGATTCAAACTCTGAATTATTATCCAAATTAAGAATCTTATCAACCAAATTATCTATCAATAATACAGCAGTAGATATATGTACCACCAATATATCAAACTTCAGCACCAGTTATCTATTAATTTTAACAGTTACCAATAATTTATCAGTTAATCACAATTTAAACACTGCCACAAAACTCAGCTTAAATATTTAGTAATCCAAGACTGAGAATCATCTACATTTAACAAAACTGGCAATTGATAATGATAATACATTAACTGATTTCCAGCTCATTACAACAGTCATTAGAATCACGTTTGTGAAGTTCAAAAACAGAGTACTCTCAAAATTCAAGTTCCCAGAATTATTTAAGTTTTCTGGTTATTCCAAAAGACATTTTATCCAATAACCTAGAACTCAATCCGAAGCAAACAATTAATTACAACATACTTTTAGCAACCATTACCAACAACAAATCATTAGCTGCTATCTTTCTATTTGAAATTGAAGAATCCATCATAATGCCTCTTTTTAATAAAGCTATCCTTAATACCAAACTTATTATGGTAATATATATTAATATCAAAGTTGATGGCCATTCTATTAGACTAATTCTTAATAGTGATTCAACAGACAGCATCATCACATAACAACTTATGGACCAATTAGGTTATTGAGTTAATTATGTTGTCAACACCAGAATTATTACCATTGATGAAGCCACAAAAACTCCAATTGGTAAGATTAATAACTTTCTGTTTAAAGTCAATGGCATCACCACTCTTATCAAAATATTAGTTATAGAAGCCATCCAGTACTAAGCCTTAGTTGGGTAACAATTGGCTGACCAAAACCAATACAGTATTCAATTAGACCACCCAAGAATTACAACTCAGCCAAAACAGCCAATATATTTGAGTATTAGTTACTTACAACTACTTCAAAACCATTATACTGACACTACTTATTGAATTTGAGGAAGAAAAAAAAAACCTATCTGAGAAGCCTACCAAGTCTCATAGGCTGATATCAACTACAATGAACTACCACTAATACTCTTGTGAAACAACAAGGGAAAAGAAAAAAAAAGATAAGTTACAAGAAAACAATACTTTTACTAAAACTATTAATAACTGGAAAAAATTTTATTCAACTAATACCAAATCCAAACCACTATATATTCTGCTTAGATACAAAAACTGCAAAAAAAAACTGTTCTCTATAGAAGCCTGAATTTTATCTGACAAAGATCACTGGACCAGAACTCATTATTACTGCAAACTATGTCATAGAAAACACTATGGCTGCCCAAAAAGACAAAACAAATAAGACAACAAATCATGTCTTGCTTGTGGAAAACAGTTACTTGATAAAGGAATGTGGAATAACATTCCTAGATAAGGAAGAATATGTGATGCTTTATGCCAGTATATAATCTTCATAAGTAACTAGATAAGTTGTAAAACATCTATTAATGCAGTCTGGCATTAAGCAATTTCTTACTTGGATGATTATCTACATGACGAGGATGAAATCTGGCAAATAACAAATACCAAAATAGAAAATACTTCACCTAATAAGATTCTTAAAATAAAAAATAACTTACCAAAACCAATTGACATTATTCTTATTCTCAATCCTGATGTATTTCTTAATATTAAAACAGGCCCAAAAGAATTTCATAAACATTACCAAAACTTAACACTTATTAGATAAGAGCAAAAACAGCATTTAAAGCAGCTAAATACTTGACTTTGTTAATACTGCTTAATTTTCTGTAACTTTTAATATTGTAATAATTGTAACCTTATTTACAATTTATTATCACACATAATCTACACAATCTCAGAAAAAAAAGAACCAATTAGCAGTTGTGAAACAGAATCAGAATTACCACTCAATTGTGATTCAAACTCTGACAACAATAATAATAACAATAGTTTCAGCTTCATTTAAAATAACAATGACAACAGTGACAATTCAAATCCTGATTTAAACTCAGAACAATATATTGCACTTTCTAATTTTTTTAAAGAGCAGAAACTCAAATGGTTTAGTGATAACAATGAAGGTATTATGTCAAAACAAACACATAATACTAATATAGAGTTTAATTTGAAATATTTAGGAAAAAATGCCATTAAATTGGAACTATATTTACACATCTGCATTAATCTAAAAATAGCACTGGAAATTCCAGTAACAACTATGGTTAAGCTAATATTTAAAAGTAGTTTAGCAAAAAAAGGGATTAATATAAGAGGAAAAATAATTGATGTAGAATATATAAGAAATATTATTGCAATACTACAAAATAATTTCAAAAAGGCTTATACTATTGAATTAAATAAAAAGATAACACAGGCAATATTTCTGTCTCTGGTTAAAATAGCTTAATTAATGTTAGTAAAAAAAATAAATAAATAAATAAATTCAAATTCACAAATAGAATAGATATACTAGTTAATAGGGCAGAAGAAAAAGTTATTAACAAGAGAGAAATTATCTCCACTCATCAATCAATTTTCATTCCATCATATGACTAGTATATACTAAATATAGAGAGAAAAGTAAAAGATTAGGCTCAAATTTTTGAAGTAAAAGCTACAATTTGTGAACCAGAAAAAATTAAAATCACTAATTTCTATATACTGGCTAAAAACTACAATCACATTAAAATTTTCATTTACAATACAACTGAAAACCCTATTGAAATACCAAAAAAAACCACCATCAGATACTTAAGCACCAAAGTTGAAAATCAACTACCAAACTTTATTCCAGACTTTCCACAATTATGTAGATATATAGATATTATATCATATATAAACAAAACAAATATTATTTGCTTCAACAAGAACAATTGAAACAAATGAACTTGGAAAACTTAGACCTGTTTCAACAGATGCAACTTAAGATGTTACTTAACAATTTTACTAATATCTTTATAAGTGAAAACAAATTTGGCAGAACTGACATCATTTAACACTGGAAATACAATGTCAATTAAACAAAGAGCATACAGAATACCACCAGCAAGCCATGAAATTATTCAACAGGAAATCAACCAGATATTAGACAACAGATTAATTTAATCATCAATAAGTTCATAGTCATCATTAGTAGTACTAATCTGCAAAAAAAATGAAAAAATCCACTTTTGTGTAGATTATAAAAAACTCAATAGTATTACTTATGGAGATAGCTATTCAATTCTATGAATTCAGGAATTATTCAATGCTTTTGGAAAAAAAAAATGGTTCTCAACACTGGATTTAGATAGTAGTTACTAGCAAGTAATCATGAATCCAGCTGACAAAAAGAAGACCATATTTACTATCAGAGAGAAAAACTTTGAGTTTAAAGTAATGCCATTTGGCTTAACCAATGCTTTAGCCATCTTTCAATAACTAATGGAAATTATTTACACCAAACTATTATGGAAATTAGTTGTCATGTATTTGGATAACATTAATATGTTTTCAAAAATATTTGATGATTATTTGCATTATTTACAGCAAGTGTTCAAAAGACTAAGATAAACAAGACTAAAATTAAATATCACCAAATGCTTTTTTGGCAAAACAGAACTGAAATTCTTGGAACATATTATAAGCAAAGATAACATCAAAACAGATCCAGATAAGATCAAAATAATAAAAAACTTTTCAGTACCAACAAATTTGATAGAATTATAAGCATTCTTGAGATTTACTGAATATTACTACTACTTTATCCAAAATTTCTCTAAACTGGCTTAACCATTCTACCAGCTCCAAACCAAGAATATAAAATATGAATAGACAAAAATTCAGCAAGAAGCTTTTGATATACTAAAAAGAAAGCTCATCTAAGCATTAATACTAATTTATCTAGATTATAGCAAGTCATTTATTATTATCACTAATACATCTGGTCAAGTATTGAAAGTAGTACTATATCAAAAAAAACCAGATGGATAAGAACATTCAGTAGTATATGTTAGTTGAAGTTTAAGTCCAGCTGAAAAAAACTATAGAACACCAGCACTAAAATACTTAGTTATCTATTAAGCAGTTATTAAATAGAAGAGTATTTAAGCCAGAAATTAGATATATACACTGATCACAAAAGATTAACATCAATTCAAAAGCAAAAATTTGAAGACAGTTATCATGCAAGATAAAAAATAAAACTTTCATTATTCAAATATACAGTATATTATAAAAAAAGAAAAAAAAAACGGAAATGCTAATGGTTTGTCACAAATGAAACAAATTTAAGAACATTTCAACCCAAAAATATAACAAAAGATGAACACACAAAAATATCTATAACTCTAATATTATATTAATACCCAATAGTTTAAAAAGAAATTATTTTAAAAGGAATAAAACAACATAAAACAACAATTAAAATATTTTATTGTTCATCAAAATATATTATATTAGAAAAACAAAAAAGATCCAGAGCAATTATTCAGAGTAATCACAGAACTAGAAAAAAAAACAATACTATTCAACATGCATTTAAATTTAACAGCAGGACATTTCTATAAAGAAGCAACTATAGAAAGAACCAGGAAAAGATATTATTGGTCATTTATGTATTCAGATATCATCTAATATGTTCAAAATTGTAATGCTTGTCAGAAAAGAGAAGAAACAAAACCCAGTAAACTGTTAAGACCAATTAAAATAGAACAACCATTTGATTAAATTGAAATTGATTTAGTTGGACTATTAACAATTACTAGCAAAGACAACAAATATATAGAAGTAGTCATAGACTATTTCATTAAATGACCAAAAGCAAAGGCAATTCAAAAAGCAGATGCAAAATCTGTAGCCAAATTTGTTCATTAAAATTTGATTTGTCAACATGGATGTCTAAAAGAATTGTTATTAGATTAAAGAACTTATTTTGTAAACAGAATCTTAACAAAATTAAGTTAAAGATTTAGAATTAAGAGACTTTTATCATTATTATATTATCTATAAACAAACAGTTTAGTTGAAAGATTTAACAGAACATTGTATAAAGCAATTACCAAAATCAATTAAAAAAACCAGGACAAATGAGATTTGTTTATACTATCAGTATTATTTGCTTATTAGATAATGAAACAAGATATCATACAAGCAACATTATTTGAACTTGTTTATAGTAAAACAGCAACATTACCAGTTGAGATAAAAGTCAATATGTATCTAACTAAACCAATAACAGAAAGCAACTTTCAAGAAATATTGTTAAAAAAAACATATGACTTAATAGAAACTCTAAAAAACAAAAGACAGAAAACAGCTGACAATATATAAAAGTTACAAAAAAAGCAAAAAAAACAACATGATAACCAACTATCAGACAAACCAATTGAATTCAAGATTGGAGACAAAATACTCTTATATTATACCAAAACAGAAAAACAATAGAGTGAAAAATTAACTTCAAATAAAATGAATCATTCTACATTAAAGAAATTCTAAAAAATAGAGCTTATAAACTAAGATGTGACAACAAAATTTTAGCTAAAGTAGCATATAAAGATTAACTGAAACCATATCACAACACAACATCATTATTTATCAATAATATTCTACAACTAGAAGTACAATAAATACTAGTCCAACCAAATGAGATTTCACAAGATTTAGAACCAATTATAATTATTAATACAATACATCAAATTAATTAAACAGAATAATATAAAAACATAGTATATGCAACAAAAGCAATGATAAAAAATAGAAATACTAGATTATATCTACACAATAGCTTAACAATTACTCTAAGCCTTGAATTAACAATAATTAGAAATGGAAATTGTTATTAATCACCAGGCTATTTATTACTAGAATACTCAAAGAAACAGAAAAAAAAGAACCATATCATACTAACAACCATAAAACTAAATAAGACACTAGTCAAATAAAATAATAGAAAAAGTAAAGAGTATGTTTAAGAAAATATCTATCATGGTTTCAATAGTAGAACTAACAAAAAAAATTGGAACCAATAGACAAAACAACTTTCAATATTATACTGTTACTATTAGTTGAGACAAAAACTGAATATTCAAAAATTATATATTAACAAATTTAGAAGAATATTCAATCAAGAAATAATACAACAAATTAAAAACTTTATTAGAAAGAAGACAAATTCAACACTACATGTTAGAACAATTTATTGACTATATACTATATTTCAGAATTATTCAGAAATACTACTACACTCAAAAATGGAAACAATAACCATTAACCAATAAAGAAGAATAAACAACTCACAAGTGGAAAACATAAAAACCAGAGTTGAACAAACAGTCTTAGAAAAAAAAATAATGGAATTAATTCAAAACAAAGATTTTAACAGAGCTTAATATTAAAGAAAAAGATAATATTACTCATAAAAAAAGAGTACAAAAAAAGTAGTAAAGAAAACAGATAAAAAAATAGACCAATAAAAGAATAGTATTTAGCATATAAACACATTGTTCAGCAATGTGGAACATTGTTAAAAAATTATAGCACATTGCTCAGCAATATAGAGCATTGTTAGAAATCATAATACATTGTTTAACAATATGAGTATTGCTTAAAAAATTATGAAATATTGTTCAAAAATATGTGTGATATTATATAATCCAAATTATATATATATAGCAGTAGTAATAGAAACAAGAAAAATATTGAATTGACTTGGAAAATCTCTTTCTTATTTATTAAAATAAATTACTTCAAGGATAGTTACTATTAACCAAAGTAAAATCATTAAATATTAATAAAAATACTTATTATTTTATTCAATTTATGTTCTTACTAACTATTTGAGAATCTTGATCAATCTTTCATTATCAATACTCCATGTTAATAACAACTAATACTTAACTACATTAGACTAATAGCTCTTAATTATTGCTATTAACAGAATACTAACTCTTTTTTGTTTTGGCTTATTTTTTTATTTTTTTTTCTGTTCTTTTGTTTTGTTTATTATTTACTAATTGATTAAAAATTAACACATAAAGTAACTTATGTCAAAGGAACTGGTAAAAGACCTGTGAAACAAGAATAAAACATTCATAGAATTAAAAATAGCTTACCAAAAAAATTACTGGCCACTATGCTGAGAAAAAAATTTGATGAAATTGCAATTCTGAAAAGCTATAAATAAAATAACACTTGAATCTCTGTTTATTATACAAAAAACTCAAACTAAAACTTTCAGATTACCAAAACCTTTAAAAATCAACACCATTATATTAATTAAACACCAAGTTACAAGTTTGTTATTTATTTTACCCATCCAAATAATCATTTGTAATAATATGCAAAATAAATTTTGCTATTTACAAGAATTTGCTTAATAAATATTTGACTTTGTTGGGTTCTATATCAGATTTGGACTTGTTATTATTTTGTATCTTATAAATGCTCTTTTTATATGTATTTAACAATGTTTTATATATTGTTGTGTACAAGAGTTTTAAAAACTGTATTTGTTTTTAGCTGTTTCAAGATTGTTGACCAAAAAATTATTAATTTGGTATAAAACTTAGAAATGGCTTATTGTGTTAAGATATGGTTGGTAAGATCTAAATATAGAGTATTAATAAAAAAAACTGGTTTAATTGTGCAGCATAGTTTTATGCTTTTAGTGGTTCATGATTTATTATTGTTGTTCTCTAATAATATTATTAGATTGCTTGAAATTGCAAAAACACATAATATTAGTTTCAGTTTTTATAGACTATGCAATTTTTTTTGGTGTTAATTATATGATTTCTGTTAAAATAAATTTATAGTGTTGTTCTAATTGGCTTAAGTAATTAGTTATATATAAAAAGTATATAATTTGTGTCTAGTTTAAATTACTTAATTTAATATATTATGTTAAATAAAATTTGGATTTTACTTGTAAAATATTAATATAAAAAAAATTAAAACATATTGGTCTTTTTTATCTTAAAATTATTTGTTAAATTTTTACTTTTAAATTATAGTTTATTTATATTATTAACTATTATAATGTTATTATTTAAAAAAAGTTGTTTTTTATTTACAAATATGTTTTTTTTTAATTTAATTAATACTAAACATGATAACAATATAGTATATTTAGTTTTTTTACAATACTTTTTTGGGATTTTTTTTTATTAAACTTATTATCTTAAATATTATAATAGAAAATAATTTGTTTTAATAATTTTAATAATTTTTTAAAAAGTTAACAATAACAATTTTATGTTTAATAGACTTAATTTTACTTTTATTCAATATTAATTTGTGAATATTAATTAAAAATCTGCTATTTATTTTGCTTGATTTATACTTTATTTTTTAATTTTTAATAAATTGGTTTTTTTATTATTTACGTTTTAACAAAGTGTGTCCAAATGCTATTTAATACTATGTGTCACTAAGGGATTACAAATTAGATGTGAATCACGCATTTTCTACATGTGACAAACCACCCGAGTCAGTCAAAACACTAACTAAGCTGAAACAATAGGAGGTGAGAATAATCCCAACTCACAAATTTTTTCAATAACACCATTCAGATTCCTAGAATCAAAAATAAACTCACTAAGAAATAATCTAGTAGATTTAACACAACTCTTAATCTCAGCACCTGACATCTGCCACAAAGCTATAACACATTCAACAGTGTCCTTACTTAAGAGAGAAAGTTTGGTGGTCTGCATATTATCATAATCCATGCCACCAAAGTCAACTTCAGATCTAAAACAAGCAATGTTCTTAGACACACCAACCAAAAGATTGGCAAAATTGTTAGAAGCATATTTCATAGAAAAGAAATTTTTCTCAACCTGAACAGCTTTAACAGCATTATCATTAAGGAAACGAAATACCAAAACAACCAAAGAGCCAACAGGTTCAACAATAGACTTTACCAAAGCAGCCAAATTCGAAATTTGCTTTTCCAAAGAGTCCAATCTGGACCCAACAACAGGATTAACAATAGCCACAGAAGGGGTGAAAACCACCAAAGGAGAAAATTCAGACATAACAGGGGGAGCAGATGCCTTAGCATAAGACAAAGAACCAACAGAACATGATTTGAATACCTTGGAAGTCTTAGAAAAAGGAGATAAAGCAACTTCATAGTCTACAGCCAAGTGACCTATTTTTTAACACCAAAAACAATGCCAACAATTAGGAGTCTCCCACCAGATATGGCACTTCCTAAGTGTACCAGTTTTGGCAACAGCAAGATTCAAATCAGCTTGGGAGCCAAACATAACTAGAGTGAAGTGAAGATAATGACCAGAATCAGAAGACCAAGGAATAAAA
Source organism: Geosiphon pyriformis (assembly GCA_016748015.1). NCBI lineage: Eukaryota > Fungi > Glomeromycota > Glomeromycetes > Archaeosporales > Geosiphonaceae > Geosiphon > Geosiphon pyriformis. The sequence continues at coordinate 203,666 of JAAOMT010000012.1, read as the reverse complement.
CAAGTCTGGCCACCAACTTGAGAAATCATTTTATTGATTTTAAAGACAGTACAGCCAGGAGAAAGGTTGACCAACTTGCCTTAAACCTATTACAAAACAAAATAGTCTTATTTTGATTCACCAAGGGAAGAATTCTAACATTATTCTTGTCCACCAATACTGACCAATGATTCAAAGCAGACATGGCAGAATCCAACTTTTCAAAATAAACTACTACATATTGTCAAACACCAGCAGGCTTCAGCACAACATGAACAACACTACCAAACACACTAAGAGCTGTCTTAATGTTAGCAGCAGACACACCCAAGGGCACATCACGCAGCACAACAGCAACAGAAGAGGAACCAGACTCAAAAATTATACAGAGCTTGTAAGCTCAACTAAAAATACAGCTTTTAAAGACACTTGAGAAGCAAACTCCACACAAAACAGCTTCACATTGTCTTTTAATACTGACTTTACACCCAAAAAACCATGTACTAACTGAAAAACAGCCTTAATATAAGCCAATTGGATCTTAAAAGTAGCATCAAGCACCAGAATAGAGGCCACCCATTCAGCAAACTTTTGATAACTAGTAATAGTTGCTTAAGCACCACCAGAAGTAGCACCAGAAACTAGATTCAGTTTCCATTTAATCAGCCCAATTCTCAAGAACAGGTGACCCAACAGAAGGAGATTGTTTTGCTTTTAAAACTGGCAATAATCTGCCGAAAGACTCCACATTTGGCAATACAGCCAGTGATTGATCTTGGCCCATCTTGAATGACATGCCAGATGATGCTATAGAGATTTTATCTAAGATCTTATTGAGAACCACAAATGGGTTCGGTGTAACAATAGCAAAAGCAAGCAACTGCTCCCACTTTTCTGAACTTTTGGTCTTTTTGACTATTTTTTTGAAGAGAAAGTGCTAGCAGTACTAAATGGAAAAGCTATGGAGGGGAAGACCAGCTTATTAACTGGTCTATTATTAAAAACTTTTGGGCTCTTAGTTGGGGTGAAGGCAACACTGGGACTAATCCAAGTGTGTCTCTTTGAGGGAACTTTGACTGGTGAGAAACCAGCCAAAGATAAGGAAATTGCTTCAGTGGCCACCAAAAACAGCTTATCATGATTACTGGGTAAAGGGAAGGCTTCTAAAACGTTCTGTCTAGGTGCCTTTACAACAGAGAGAGCTTCTCTGGTTGAAATTTTATTAGATATCTTAGGACAGATATTAGGTGCAGCTTTTTTACTCTTTGCTCTGGTTGTGGTTATAAAATTAAGGAGACAAAGAGTTTTTTTTTTATCATTTTTAAATTGTTAATTAGATTAAGAATTCTGAAAAAAAATACAAAAAATTAGAAATATTTTCTAGCTAATATATTTTTAATACATATTAAATATCAGATTTTTTATTTTATTAGATTAATAAAATATTTTATAAATTAGTAAAAAATCTTTAACATTAATTTTTATTATATTACTAATTTCTAACCAAAAGATTTTATTTGTTTTTTTATATTTATCAAATAACAGACCTGTTTTTTTTTGCCAGTTATTTTGTTTACAGTTAACAATAATTTTAAGTAATTTAATATAAAAATTTATTTTGAAGTTAAATTGTTTTATATTGAATTTATTTAAGAAATCCAAATTGCTTTATTTTATAAATTTGTATTTAAAGTATTTGTGTATTTTGTTTTAAATATGTGTGTATAAAACATATTTAAACTTATCCAAATATTAATTTAATGCAATTTTATAACTATAATATTGTTTATAATATTATTTTTCTTAAGTTAAAACAAAAAGAAGAAATTATATTAGAAATTAATAATGTTACTAATAATTTACTTTAGTTAAAATAATAATAATAATAATAGTAATTATAATTAATAAGATTTATTTTCAAAATATGTTTTATTTTTAAATTGAAAACAACATTTTTATTAAACTGTATAGACTACATATTGTTTTAAATATAAAAAAATTTTTCTGTAATGTTTTATATATTGATTAAAACTTGGTATACTGATTAATTTATTAAAAGAATATATTTATTATAACCAAAATGGCTATATGTTTTTATTTACCAAAAATAATATATATAATTAACTAAACCTTCATAATAACTACTTAATTTATAATTTACAATGGTTTCAAAAATGTAAATACTATTTGTGTTAATGTGAAAAAAATTATATAAAAAAGATTTTAAGATAGAAAATATACTATTTTAAATTTAAAAGTAATTTTAATTATTCTTTTGGTAATTATTTTAAATAGTTTGAAAGTTATAAATAGTTTTTTTAATATGTAATTTTTTTTATAATTATGCTCTTTTTAATTATTTTTTAATGTTAATATATAGCAAACAGAAAAACCATTAACATATTTAACATATTAAAGTTTTTTATAACAATTAAAGATTTGAATTTTTATTCAATCTTGTTTTTTAACAAGTAAATTTTATTTAAATAAAAATAAATAATAAAAACACTATATTAATAAATACAAATGTAAGAAAAAAGTGATAAAAAAACTATATTAATTTAGACAAATATAAAAAAAAAAAAGAATATGATTCGAATAAATAAACATATACAAATGTAAAAAAAAAGCAATAAAAAAACAGTAAAAAAACTAGATTAATATAAAAAAATATAAAAAGTAAATAATAATATGATAAAAATAAATAAACATATATAAATATAAGAAAAAAGTAATAAACAGACTATATTAATATAGATAAATGAAAGAAAAAAGGTGATAATATGTTGTGAATAAATACACATATATAAATATAAGAAAAAAATGATAAAAGTGATATATTAAGATAGACAAATAAAAGAAAAAAAGTGATAATATAAGATGAATGAGTAAATGAATAGGATAATATTTAAAAAGAATTTATAATATCAATGCACACTACTATTAACCATAACTCTTTTACTTTTATACCAACTTTAGTGTTGATAAAAAAAAAAGAGATAAGATTGATATAGTGCAAACTATTTATAATCATCAAAAATGTAGATTAGTCTGAAATTTTAAATAATAATCTTCATGTATTTTTATTTATATAATTAAATTTTATTGGTTAATATACATGTGTTTTTAATATATTATTTATAATAAAAAATAAAATTTTATTAAATTTTATATAATATAAAACCAAATACAGTATTACAAAGTTTAAATATTATTTAATTTGTCTAATTCTTCAAGAATATTATCTGGAATTTTTCTATGAAATTTATACTTTTTTATAGCATATTTTACTAATTTTTCACTAAGATTTTTTCTATAAAGATTCATATAACACCAATATTTTCTTGAAAATCATTTAATAGTTATTAAAAATACTGATTCAAAACTTTCAAATACTGTTCTTTATAATTTTTTTCATAAATAATCACATTTATTATGTGCATATTATTTAGCAGTTTCCCAATATCTTTTAATAAAATTTAATTTACAATGAAATTTTGGAAAAAAAATGCATTTATGTCTCATACTTTTGATTAATTCTTCAATTGCATTTTTTTGAGCAAGAAAATCAGATTCCAAAGATATTATTTAATGTGCACAACAAGAAACTTTTGAAGAATCTTTGATTTTTTCTTTGTATTTTTGGCATTTTAATATTAATTCTTTTAATGGCCATTTTTCTTATTCTATTAATACTTGTTTAATTTCTTTAGACAATTTTTGAAGTTTTTCATCTGAATATGTTTCCAAAAAAATCATTAATTGTAATTGATTATCTAATCCAAAAAAAGTATTTCACATTAATAATTGCTTTTTACCTGGACTTAAATTCATTCTGCTTGCAATTAAAGCATTTTTACTAAATGCTGTATAATTAAAGCTATTATTGAAAGCAAATACAGTTGTACAGTTTGGATATAATTTCTTAAAAATTGGAATTGCTTTACATTTAATTTGTTTAAGAAGATAGTCTGTTGTTTAATAACTATCTTGATTTATACTAGATTGCAAATAGCATTGTATCTCTTCCAATATATTAGAATAGTTTTCTATATCATTTTGTTGTAAATATAAACATCTATTAATTTCAGTTAGAAATTCACTGACCATGATTAATCTTTTATTTTCTTTTTTTCTTAGTGACAAATTTCTATGTTTAGCCCATATGTTATGTTGTCATTATTTGAATAAAATATACATTCATTATGGACTACAAAAGCTCTTTCTTTTTTTTCATTAAGTAAATTAAGACATATTTAATCTATAAATTTATTTTTATACTTTAATATATATTTTTCATGCTTAAATATTTTTTTAAAAATTCTTTTTAAGATTGCAAAACATCATTTTTTTATGTCTATCATAATATAAGTCTTAATGATGTTGTTGGAATAAATAACCAAGAATTTTGAACCATTTTACTACAGTCATAAGACTAATAGTTTTTTTTTTCATTATTCCAATATTAGGAAACAATTCATGCTTGATGAATTTTTTAAATATGGCTGAAGTGACATTAAAGTTTTGGTTTTTAATCCAAATATGACATCTTTCTGCAATGTCTTCATCATTAATTATTCTAATTATTTTTTGGTGTTTTTTATGTTTTGATGTTAGAAACTTATTATTAAGCAACCAATACTTTGCAAGATATTAAATTTTTTATGCTTTTCATATGCTATCATCAATAAAAACTTTCTGAACAATTTTCAAACTAGCATTAATTTTTTCATATCCATTATTATTATTTAACAAGGTAAGATATTCAAAAATAGCTCTTTTTTAATTATATTCAAAGACAGTTAATTGAATATGTTGTTTTTCTAAATGTTCTTTTAACTTTTGCTCTTTTTTTATTTGATTAGCATACAGATCAATTTCACTTTTTGAATTGCTTGAAAATTTATTAAATTTAGATTATTGTATGTCTGTAGTTTGAGCATCATTAATATTAAAAAAAGTAGTAATTTTTTTAGTTCTGACTGCTGTATTAGTAAATAAACCATTTGGTCTATATTTATCATAATAGATTGACTTTGGTATCTTTTTTGTTATATAAGAGTCTCACTTCTTTTTTTTTAGATAATTTTTGTTTTTTTATATTAAACTAAGTTTTTTTAATTTTGTATTTATTCTAATTGTGGCTTTTATATCTTCTGTATCATCTCATCTATTGTTATTCTTGTTGTTTTACTCTCTATTATTAACATTTAGTCTGTTAAATTTATTTACTTTAATATTATAATTATTTATTGAAGTAGTATGATGTGTTTTTTTATATGATCTTTTTGTATTTCTAACTTAATTTTTAGCTTTTCTTTTTCTTTTAGAATGAAGTGGCATTTTTTTATGTGATGCAATATTAATCTAATGTGTAATTAGTACTTAAACAGAATTAAAGGATTTAAACTGTATAATGTTGTACAACAAAATTGTATCACAATAAAAATAGTGTTTTTAACTTAGATATATATCTATTCTTTAAATCTCTTTGGTTTTAATTTAAACTTTAATTTCTGTTTTGTAGTTCTGAATAAAAAACAATCAAAAAAAGCTTCTTTGGCATTCATCAAAAAAAAAATTTTATTGGAATTGGAAAAATTATCTGAACCGAAAATTCAGATGACATCAATAAAAATAATTACTACAAAAACCTCTTTGACTTATGACAAAGAATTTGGGCAAAAAAATCTAATATTAACAATTAAACAACCAATTTAAAAGAAACCTAATTTTCAAATTAAAACTAATCTTTTAGAGTTAATAAAAGATTTATTGCAAATGATTATTAATTAAAAAAATAGTAAATAAGAATATTTAAGATAGATTTTAATTTTAGTATTACAGCTTAGTTGTGACCTTTCATTTTCATATTCAGTGATTGATAATATGCCAAATTATTTATGAATTTATCATTCAAAAAAGAATATCCAAAATATTATAATGTGATCAAAGAGCCAAAATTCTTAAACATAATTAAAGTTGGTATTATGTACTTCTTTCTTATCAATTACTTAATACTTGATATATGTTTTCTATATTACATTAATAGAAAATTTGAAAAAGATATCATCTATTTATGAATTTGATTAGGATTTGCAATTGATTTCGAAAATGTCATGTATTTTAATAATAATTCACACATTTTTAAAAATGCCAAATTCTTACAAATAAGAAGTTTATTAGGCCTTTACAAAAAAATCTGGGTTTTATCTACTTGAACTAATATGTTTTATATATTTTTTGCATCAAAACAAACTTGTTAAAAAATATACAATACTAACAAAAAAGAGCTATTCAAGATTATAGGCTTTAAGACAACTTCAGTTCTTCCAATCAAAATAAAGCCAAAAATCTTTCAATTCCAACTTAATTCTTCTAAATTAACATTAATTGATGTAAGTTTTTTGATTACTGTGATAAGTTATTATATATTACATTCTAATAAGTTGTTGAAATATTCAACAATTGAAATTTCTTTTACAGTCTAGGAAACCAATTCTAAAACTAGATCATGATTCGATTAAATACATGATAAGTATTTTAGTTATTATATTTCTTTTTGGTATAATTCATTATTCAAATATTAAATTTAACCAGAAATCTTTATTACAAGAGATTTTGTATATTTTTTAGATCTAAGCAATTTTTTGAAACACAACATTATAGTCATTGAAAGATTATTTGTGAATTTAAAGTAAGTATTCACATTATAATAAAAATGATACTGGTCAAAATTTTCAAAGTTGCTTACTGTTTTTTACCTCTCATAGATTGCAAAAACAATTTGCAAGTTCTTTTTTTCCAGACCTAATCAAGTTAAATTTTAATTATGAATACTACTCTTATACTTTACATTTTTAAGCTTTTAATCATTTTTCTCATCAGATAGAACACAATTTATTTCTAAAATTTTACGAAAAAAAAGTGTTCAAAACATCAGTCATTAAAAAACATATGTTGTATATATAATGTTACAAAAAAAGATAAGCCATTTATAATTTACCACAGAATCCATTTATTAAAAAATTAATTGCATTAATTTTTTTCATAAATTTTGAGCCGTGCTCTTGCTTTAAGATATAGAAGTTGAGGTGAGTAATTGATCTTTTACAATGTTTCTTAATACCAAACATTTTGCTTATAGTATTACTCTTGGACCAACAACCAATCACATCACAGTTATTCCAATTCTTATCTTAAATCTGCTGTTCCCAACACCAAAGCTGGTTGTTTTCAATGTTTATCAAAAGAGATGCAAGATCACAAATAGAACACGAATGACATTTCCAAATTTTCTGACAATTGCTCATAGTACTTTTATGATTTCTTTGATGCTTGGTGTGAACAATATTGATATCTGGATTTCTGTTTCAATAATGACAACCGAATATGGTGGTGGTGTGAATGAAATATTCATGGTTAATGGTGCCATGTCACCAGCAAAAAACACACAGGCCGAAAGATACTATATCTTTATAAAAAAGTGACCATCTAGAGATTAGATTAATATTAATTGAAAGCCTTTCTGAAAATGATAATACTTTGATGATTTATCACGTGGTAACGTGACTTTAATGATTGCTGATTGGCTAAAATCTGATTGATCGGCATCCGAAAATTAAAGATTAATAATAAAAGTGGCTAATTTTAAACTTTAATAACTTTATAAAATATAATATAATTCAAAAAATAAACCGTAAATGTGAAAGAGAACTTAATCTATCATATTTACGGTTTAGTTTTTTAATATTATTAAAATTGGAAGACTAGAAACAATTTAAAATTATATAAATTGTTTGATGACTATAAATGGTTTGCACCATATTGATCAGATTCACGATAGAAAGTATCAGCATTCCTTGCTGGCGCAGGTCAGCTGTCCCTATCTATTTTAAGTGATCATCAATTCAACAAGTTGAGGGGGGATAAAAAAGGGGAAAAAGCTATTGTATATAATAAATGATAGATAGAAAGGGAGGGTTATGCCGCAGTAACTTGGAAAGAAGCTAGTAGACGAGGGCAGCGCGAAACGATAGCCCCCATGCTACTGCATCGTGGAGGAAAAAATGGACAAATCTGCGGAACCAGGGCTAAACCTCCAAAAATATGGTCTCTGCAAACGAGGCTATAACCAGAAATATGGAAATTGCTAATAAAGCCATAATAGCCCTTTACAAAAGGTCCCACGAGTCACAATCAAAAATGCCGTTATTCGAACAAGAACCAACCGACGCAGCGCCATCGCATACAACCCACGCAGCTGAAGAGTCAACATTGACAGAACCAACCAGCCTATCGACATATTCAATTTCTAAACGAGATTCAGAATCAACAGAAAGCTCAACTTCCCGACCTATCAATGGACCTGCCTGTATATTTTGTAACTCCATTCAACATCTTCATTATTCTTGTAATAAGGTACCAGCTGGTTTACGAAACAGTTGTTGTAGGTGCTGGAGAGAAGGCATAAAGGAAGTGATTGTCAAAATCCAAGACGAGAATTACGTCAAATATTAGAGAATTATTAATAAATCACAGCCAGTATTACCAATTGAGTTGCTGTATATTGTATCTAATGGCTGGTGGATAGGGACGTTAATCAATCCGTCCAGTCCAAGGACTGCCAGTCCCAAGATAGGACCGGACTGTGATTCACCCATTAGTAACGCGTTTAAAAATTGGATCTAGTTTGTATAAATGGTAAATAATCAACTATTCAGATCTTTTCGCATATTCCAAGATTATTAGCAAGAAACCAAAGAAAGAATCTTATAATTATCGTTTTTATTACATTGCGTTTATTTTGCATTATTTGTGATCACTTATAAAAATGATCTTGTAAAAACCTTTCATTAATAGATAATCTTTGTATTACTAGTGCATTAATCACCAGCTGTATGTTGTAATCTGTGATTGAGATTGTGGAACTGACGGTCCTTAAAGTTAGGAACCGACTGGATCGTCCTACTAAGGATCATTCGAAATTCGATCCTTAAGGGCCGATTAACATCCTTATTGGTGAGTTTTTTTATAATCATTGCATCTAAATCGTTTGCAAGTGCATCTAATTGGATAGCCTAATAACCAGCGTTCCTAGATAGTTTAAGGGCCAATGCGTCTTTTTTCTTCATGGCCAATGTGTCTAATCGGATGGAATTTGCCTTCCCTCACCTAATTTGATGGTATGCCTTCCTTTCTTCCCTCATAGCCGGTGTGCCTAATCGGATGGTTTTATCTTCTCTGGTGGCTGGTGTTCCTTAAGTAGATGGTTGCCTTTCCTGATGGCCGGTGTGCCTAATCGGATGGTTTTATCTTCCCTACATTATCATATTTAATTAACAAAATTAGCCTGCAAATATAAAATAAAAGATTAGCAATCAGCTTAATAATGACAAAAAATCTTAGCAAATTAAGAAACACCAATGATAATTAAGAATTGATGTATATAATCTGATAACAACAGACTTTGTTATGCTTCAAAATTCTTACACACTCTTATTTATGCAGTTCAATATTTTAGATCTGCAATTACCATCCAGAAATTGTTATTAAGAAATATAATCAATTAATTTACATTTGATTGTATTAATTATAATTATAATTAGTATTAATAATATATAATTACAGTTCTAAATTTTATTGGCATCAGGAGTTATTAACAACATCTATACCAATTTTGTTAAATAGTTGGCCAACAAAAATTGGATGTATATCTTTTTGGGGGTTTTTTTTGTCAAGTATTACAGATTTTAATATAATTAGCAATGTTTTTTCTAAGATAGACCAATAATAACAAGTTAAAGTTTTCTGAATTGTTTTTGTTTTTCTGAAGTATTTAACTAATAAATTAAGATATATGTTATAGATTACAATTTTTATTTTTTTAATTCTAATAATTTTTTAGAAGCAATTAAGATTTTTTTATTTTTTTTATATAGTTGGTTTTGGTAAATTAAATAAAAATTTGATTGTTTTTGCAAATGTTTTTTTTGTTGTTAAATATAATTCAATAGATATTGTTCTTTATTTAAAAATTTTATTAAGACAAAGTAGTTATCTAAGTCTATTATTGTGTTTGGTTAAAATAAAATTATTAATAATTAAGTTAGTTTAATTTATAAAGATTGTTCTATTATTGAATAATAAGTTTGAAAAAAGCATTGGCATTTTAATAATTTGTTTTTTTATAATATTATATATTATAGTCAAATTTATCTAAGTGAAATATTCATTAAGTTATTTGTTTATATTTTAGCTTTTTTTTTTACATAGTCAAGCCAAAGCTTAATAATTTGTTATTACCAAAAATTTGGTACTAAAAAGATATTTATTTTAATAACTAGTAATTTAAATTACTGTCAAGTATTCTTGTTTAGTAATTAAGTAATTTTTTTCTGCTGGAAAAAGTAATCTGTTGGTATAAACTATAATATGCTTTTTGTTATTTTTATCTTTTGAAAGAGAATAACACCAAGTTTAAAACCAAATATATTAATATAAAGAATAAAAAATTAATTTAGATTAGATTATATAAGAATAAGTTCTGTAACTAATTTTTTTTTCAAAATTTCAAAGGTTTTTTGTTAATATATGTAATAAAAGATTGTGAATAAAGTTATAATCATCACAATATTTGAAATCATTAAAAATTAGACAATATTTACAGAGTTTAGTATTTAATTCTCTAAATATTACTCTTGTTTTTTTCAAATAAGTGCTAGATTTTGGTAGTGTTTATAAAATTGCTTTAAATTACTTAAGATATTAACAAAAATATTTGAGTTTAATATAAAAACAGTTTTAATAAGTTCTGATAAGTTGTTTTTTATTGTTAAAATTTTGTAAAGTAAAATGTCTTTAACTTTAATACTTGTTATTTTTTAAATTTTGTTTTTATTATATAAATAACTATTTAAATACAAAAAAATTCTGTTCTATATAACATTAAAAATCATTCTTCTGTTTATTTAGTTGTTTATAAGAATCATGTATTAAAATAATGTGTTATATATTATTTTATAACCAAAAATATTATTTTATATTTCTTTATCAAGTAATGTTTTTTCACAAGTAAACCATGATTTATTGTTCTATTTTTCTTGTTATTTTGGATAGCCAAAGCATTTTTGGTAGCATGTTTTATAGTAGCAGCAAATATGTGTTTTGTAGTTTTTTTTAAACAATATCTAAGCTTTTATAAATAAAAGTTTTTTCTTGTAGTTTTTATATTTAAGTAAGATATAGAATAGTTGTTTTCTTAATTCTAAAGTCAAATATGATCTATGTCAACTGTTGGCTGTGTTTTTAGTAATAGTAGTATTTTGAGATTTTTTTTTTTTTTGTTGTTTTAAAAAAAGATCAGTGGCAGTTTGTTGTGCTTGTTTTCTGCTTACAAGACTTATTAAGTTTTTCAAATAGGTTTTTTTTTTTCAAATTTTATCAGTAACTATAATTGGGTTGTTTTAAAGTATCTACAAATAACTAATATCTGAGTATATTAATTATTTTAACTAAGCTGTAGCTTTTGTATATTTTAATTAAGCATAGCATTGATCTTGAATAGCCAGTTATTATTAATAAGAGCTTGGTATTATATGATTTTTATAATAAGAACTTTGATATATGTAATAATGTTATTGACTTAAAAAAAAGTTGTTTATTTTACCAATAAGAGTCTTGATTGCTCTATTAACTGTAATAATTCTGGTATTAATAGTGCAATTAACATGGCAATCTAATTAATTCATGAATTGTTATGTAATAATACTGTCTATTAATCCACTATTAAAATTAATTTGATAGATTAGCTATTAACTTTGGTATCAGTATATATAGTAATAATAGATTTAGTGTTAAGAGTAACTTTATTAAATAGAAATGTTATTGCTAATTCTCCTAATTCAAAAAAAAATATAATTACAAGAGATTTGTCTTTAATAACAGTTACTGGTAAGATTTTGTTGGTTAGTGGTTGTGTTAGTAATTCTGAATTGTTGAATTAAGTATTTTCTAAAATAACTAAGAAACTTAAATAACTCTGGGAATTTAGGTTTTGGATATATTTATTTTTTAAACTTCATTAACATAATCTTGATGGCTGGTTTAATAAAATAAAGATTAGTTGATCTATTATTATTGTCAATTTTCAATTCTGTTAAATATAAATGATTTTTGGCCTTAGATTTTCAGTTAATATTGGCACAGTATTTTGGAACAGTGCTTAAATTTGTTGAAGTTAATAAATTATTTGTGATTGTAAGGCTTAATAAATTACCAGTATTAAAATTAAATAGATTAGAGATACATATATTAATTATTGTATTATTTGAGTATAATAAAACTAATATTAATATTGTTTAATTGAGTTGTTAACATAACTTGAAGTTTGACATCTGCAATTGTGGTTTTTATATTGGTTTTTTGATCATAAATTGTTAGATCTAAAGTGGCAATCTGCTTTTAGATAGCTTTGTTTATTATAGTAGTAGCAATTATGTATTTTTTGCTGCCATAATTAATTTGTTGATAATGATAGATATAACTAATTTTAAAATTGATTTGGGTTTTTTTGATTGTTGCAATATTGAGAAAATTAATAGATTGCTGGACTGTTAGCTAAGTATCTTTTTAATTTTTGATTAATTAAATTACAGAATTGTTTCAATTTAAAATTTAATTTAGATGATTTATTCATTATTAAGTTGATAATTTAAATATAGTTGGCTTTGAGTTTTGTCAATTTAAAATCTCTGGTATATGTGACTGTATCTTAGAGAGTATTTAAATACATTGAACATACTTATTGCAGAAGGCTACTGTATAATTCATGAATAAATGTATTTAAAATTTGTGATGTTGTAAAGTAATCAGCATTAATTGCTTGAATTTGGCGCAAATTTCTGTGAAAGCATTCTAAGCAAATAGTGACTGCTTTAATATTATTTTACTTGATTGTAATAAAACTAGTTAACAGATAATTGATGCTATTATTATTACTAAAATACTGTAGAAATGCAGTTTTAAATACATCAAAATCTTAATACTATAAGTTGATAGTGTTTTATAAAAAGTAGAAAATTATTTGAAAGACTCTAATATTGTCCTATTTATTGGCTGTAATAACTTTTGCTATATTGTTTAGCCATACTTGAATGTTGTTTTTTTTACTGGTAAATTTTTTTAATTTGATAATTAATATATAGACCATTAATACCAATAGTTGTAATTGTGATTATTATTAATAAGTAACAATTAATACTACTGGTGGTTGATTAATTGGGATTAGTGAAGATAAGTTTTGTAAAAAAATAAAAACAGGATTTAAATTATTTGGATTTTGCTAGATTTAAACAATTGGAGTTTGAACTTTTGGATTGTTTGGGATCAAGTTCTGATTATTTTTTTCCTGATTACTGTTTTTTTTTCTTCTGGATTAATGTCTGCCCAATTACTGGTAGATCCAAAATTTGGTTGGAATAATAATAATTAAAGTCCTAATGGTATTGCTAATTATAATTATAATTTAAATTTTTCAAAGAAACTGCCATAGGTTTATAATAAATTGGTTTTTTTTTGATTATTTTGGAATAATACTCTGAATAATAGTATTTTTAATATAATTATAACAGTTACTGTTATTTAGATGATGTTTTTGGACATATAATAGTATAATAAATAAATAAATTAAATAATTTTTGGTTTTTTTTAAATAGATAGTTGTATTTTTTTTGGTGTTTCAGTTAAAATTTATAACTTTCTTATATTTTTGTTTGTAAAGATAATAAAAAATCTCTGTTGGGTGTAATTTTCAATTTCTTAATTTATTTCTGTAATTAATAAAATGAACAAATAATTTTATAGAAACATAATGTTTTGAAGTAATTCATTATAGAAATTTTTGAAGACAGCTTTTAAATCTCTTTGGTTTTCCAAGTATAATATAATTTTTTTGTTAATATAAAAGTTAAAAGATGATTCTGCTGGTCAATAGTTACTTGTTAGTCCAAAATAAGTTTGATAGTATTGAAATAAAGCTTTTGTAAATTTCAAATAATTTGTTTTTATTACTTTTGATTCTGTTATTGTTTCAGATAATAAATATTAATGCTGGTTTTTTGTTAAATTATATTTCACAAAGAGTATTAAATATTACAAATAATTATTTAAGATGTTGGAACAAATAAACAAATCTATAACTTGGTGCTTAATAACTGTTGATAATAATGATTTCTGAAAGTTTTGGAGTTTAAAAGTTTTGGTTGAGTCTTTTATATAATAAACAGAAATTTAATTGTTAGTTTCTTTTATAAATTTTTTTTTTAGTGTAATGGCTAATTTATTTTGACAATTATGCTCTTTTGATAAATTATTTTTAAGTTTTCTACCCTTGTTCTTGGGTTTTTACCAAATTATTTTTAATGTCAATTACTTAATACTTAAATTTTTTAATTAATTAGTAAACAACAAAAAAAATAAAAATAAAAAAAATAAAAAAAATAAAAATAAAAAATTAGTATCTCATCAAGAGTTATTGGTTCAGTATAGTTAAGTATTGAATTTTATCAACATAGAATATTGATAGTATAAAATTGATTAATATTTTTTAATCAAGTAATAATAACATAAATTTGGATAATAATAGATATTTTATTAATATGAGTATAATTTCATATTAAATTATAGAAAACTATTTTTTAAAGAGAAAAGTATTAGATAATTACTTGTTTTTAATTATTGTTTTCTATATGAATTTGTTTTTTCTGCTTTTAATACTTTTATTATATATACATAATTTGTGTTATACAAAATTTTTTAAAATCTTTCAATTTTTTAAAAAAATTCTGCAATTTTGTAATTTTGTAATTTCTTAAAAAAAATTTTGAAATTCTTTTTTTTATTATGTTTCTTTTTTATTGACTATTTTTTTACTTATTATGATTTTTATTTCTATAAATAACAGTAGTCTTTTTATTTGGCAAATTTTTTATTATTTAAACCAATTTCTCAAAACTAATAATGTTTATAATATTTAAAAAGACAGTATTATTAATATAACTTAAAAAAGCATACTAATTAGTCTAAAGCTTTAAGAGTCTTTCAAAGACTATGTATTTTTTGTCCAACTCTTCATAATAATATTAATATTGAATTTAATTTTATCAAGTTTCAATACCAGTTTTTCATCAATCATTAAATAATTTAATACTACTTTGTAAAAGAGTTTTTTAATATACTCTTAATTATATAGTTTTTATTTAAACAAAAATTTTCCATCTTTTTCTCAATTATACACTTAATAGTAGTTGCCTTAATAGTCTTAAATTCATATATTTTGGATTTGTAATATTTTTTTCTGATTCTAAAGAAACAGCCAAAAATATTTATTGTTTTGGCACTACTTTAAATCATAATTTGTATTAATAACAAAACTTTTTTCTTTTTTTTGTCCTAAATTCCTAAAAAAAAGTCATATAGGTTTTTTAAAAGAAGTTTTTTACCATTTAATACAATATTACTCATAGAAAAAAAATACAAAAAAAATAGTAGAAAAAACAGATAGGGAAAATAGACCAATAAGAGAATAATATTAAGTATGTGAATATATTGCTAGTGAATTATGGCACATTGCTTAGCAATATAAACAATATCAATAAATTAAAACATATTGCTTAACAATATAAACAATGTCAGTAAATTAGAATACACTGCTTAACAATGTAAATATTGTTTAAGAAATAATGACACATTGCTCATAAATATATGAAATCTTATAGAACATTAATTATGTATATATAGCAAGAGTATTAGAAACAGAAAAGACAGAATTTCCAGTTAGAATCCAGTTCAGAATTAATACTTGACACATTAATTATATCTTATTTTTTTTTTAAAAGGTAGTTTTCTACAACTTGAAGCAGAATTAAATTATTTATCAATAAAATATCAATTACTACTTGAATCTATGTTATCATTACTTAATTAAGAAATATTAATTATATCTACTCTATTAACATTTTATGTTAATAAAATCCAATACTTAACCATATTAAAACAATAACTTTTGATCATGGCTATTAATGAGATATTAATTTTTTTTTTATTTTTTTTTTTATTTTTTTTTTTTATTTTATTTTATTTTATTTGTTGTTTTATTAATTTGCTAACTGATTAAAGGATTAATGCATGGAGTACTAATGTTAAAAAAAATTGATAAAAGACTCAAGAATAAGAGTAGACATTCAAAATTGAAGATAACTTATCAGAAGATATTAGTTATTAAGCTAAAAAAAAAATTAACAGAATAGACATTCTGGGAAACTATGGATACTAAAGCATACCAACTCAAGAGTTGGAAAAAAAATTAGAAACATTACAACAAGATATCAGCATTGAATTTCTGTTTATTATACAAAGAACTTAACTAAAATTTTCAAATACCAAAACTTTTAAATATTATTAACTGTACCAGTTATTGAACACCAAATTACAAGTTTGTTATTTACATTAACATCTCAAATAATTACTTATAACAACAATAAATTCAAATTATTTTTGCTTGATTACAAAGCCACTATTGGCTCTAGTATTACTATTATGAAAAAGACTTTTAAGAATTTTGGTTTTAATATCAGTATTAAACCTGTCTTATTTAGAAAAAAAAAAGAAGTGGTACTTTAAAAGACAGTATTAGTAACAAAAAGATTTCTGCTAAAAAACTAAATAATTATTTATGAAATTCAAAAGCTGGTAACACTATCAAGTCTAACAGTGTTAATATGAAAAAAAAGTATTTGATTAAAAAAACCAGCTTTAACTATAAGAAAAATGACAGTGTTACTCATAAAAAAAAGTATAAAAGAAATAATAGGAAAAACAGATAGGAAAATAGACCAATAAAAAAATAGTATTGAGCATATAAGCACATTGCTGATGAATTATGACACATTGCTTAGCAATAAGAGCTATATCAGTGAATTATGACATATTGCTTAACAATATAAGCAATGTCAATAGATTAAGGCATATCATTCAGCAATGTAAACATTGCTCAAAAAATTAAAGCACATTGCTTACAAATGTGTAAGATCTTGTAAAATATCAATTATATATATATAGTAAGAGTGTTAAAAGCAGAAAAAACAGAATTGATGAATAGCTAAACTTTATAGCTAAAATACACAGTTAGAATTTCCAGTTAAGAAGCAGTTAAAAGCAGTTCAAAATCCATATTACTTATTAATAAATTATCAATTACTACTTGAATCCATATTATTACCACTTAATTAAAAAATACTAATTATTTCTACTTTATCAATATTCCATGTTAATAAAATCCAACACTTAACCACACTGAAACAATAGCTCTTGATTATAGCTATTAACAAGATATTAATTTTTATTTTCTTTTCTTATTTTCTTTATTTTCTTTTATTTCTTTTATTTTTTTGTTGTTTGTTGATTTATTAACTGATTGAAAAAATTAAGCACTAAGTAATTGACATTAAAAATAGTTTAATAAAAAACTCCAAAGGAAGGATATAAAATTTAAAAAATTTACAAATAGCTTATCAAAAAAACATGACTGCTAAAATAAATTAGTGTTACTTATAGAATATAAAAATTATATTAGTACATAAATTAGCTAATTATAATAGGTGTAATAAAAGTAGAATTCCAGAATTTTTCTAAGAGGAATTGCAGGATTTCAGAATTATAAGATTTTTGTATAAAGAATTGCAAGATTCCAGAATCCCAGAATTTTTTTCAAGAAATTACAGGATTCCAGAAATTCCAAAATTTCAGAAATTCCAGAAATTCTAGTTAGAAAATTAAGAAATTCAAGGAATCTTGTACAATAAAATTTATTTATATATAGTGGTAGTATTAAAAGCAGAAAAGACAAAATCTTTAGTTTAGAACCATCAGTTTCATTTCATATCTATCTTTTTATATGATAGTATTCTATAACTTAAAGTGAAAACATCAAATATTAATAAAATACTTGTTATTATTACAATTTATCTTTCCACTATTAACAAATTTATGTTGATAATTGTTGATACTTAATTATACTAGACCAATAGTTCTTAATCACAACTATTGATAAGATATTAACTCTTTCTTGCTTTGACTTATTTCTTTATTTATTTTTTTCTTTTTTGTTTTGTTATTATTTACTAATTGATTAAAGATTAATGTACAGAATTACTGATGTCAAAAGAACTGGTAAAAGACTCATAAAACAAAGATAGAACACTTATAATTAAAAATAGCTTACCAGAAAGATTACTGGCCATTATGCAGAGAAAAAAATTTGACAAAATTGTGATTCTGAAAAGCTATGAATAAAACAATACTTAAATCTCTGTTTATTATACAAAAGACTCAACCCAAAATCTTCAGACCATAAAAATCTTCAGAAATTACCACTATTATAGCAATTAAGCACCAAGTTATAAGTTTGTTATTTGTTTTAACACCCTAAATAATTATCTGTAACAACAGCTTTGTACAAAAACTTTGTTTTTAAATATTAGTATTCAGAAACTTTGTCTATTTTTGGCTGTACTAAAATTGCTGGCAAGTTAATTATTGACTTGATAAGAGATTTGAGAGTGGCTTATTAAATAGAGATATGGTTAATAAGAGCTAGATTTAGAGTAATTATGGAAAAAAAAAGTTTAATTATAAGTAATAGTTTGGTGCCTCTAAAGATCTATGAGTTTTCATCACTACTTTTTAATAGTGTTGTTAAATTATTTGGTATTGTGGAAACACATGATATTAGTTTTGGTTTTCACAAGCCTTGCAGTTTTTTTTGGAACTAA
This sequence comes from Geosiphon pyriformis, assembly GCA_016748015.1. Taxonomy (NCBI): domain Eukaryota; kingdom Fungi; phylum Glomeromycota; class Glomeromycetes; order Archaeosporales; family Geosiphonaceae; genus Geosiphon; species Geosiphon pyriformis. The sequence continues at coordinate 184,857 of JAAOMT010000012.1, read as the reverse complement.
TAATATAGTATCTATTAAGATAGTTCTATAGTGTTGCTTTAATTGGCCTAAGTGACTAGTTATGTATAAAAAATACATAATTTGCACCTAGTTTAGATCACTTAGTTTAATATATTATACTAGATGACATTTGGGTTTTACTTATTAAATGATAAAAAAAAATTTACATTTTAAAAATTCTTTTTATATTAAAAACTAATTAAGCATAAAACAAAGAATTAGTTTTAGACATATTATCAAACTTAAAAAATTTTACCAATTTGGTAACAAGCAATTCTAATTTGTAAAATTTTGATAATTGTTTATTAGAAAAACATTTGGTTTTACTATACTAATGTTTAGAAAATGCTTTATCAACTAATACAATTATAATATTTTGTAAAAGTTTTTATATTGTATTCAAATTTTCTTTTCTACTCACTTTATTATTACTTATAAAAATAAAAATCATAATAAGTAGAAAAATAACCAATAAGAAAGAAGTATACAGTGAACTTTCTTTATAATCACATCTTTTGATCAGCACATTTGTGATGACTATAGAAAGATGAGACTATAAAAAATAATTAATATCTTATCACATGATCTATATATTACATGCATAATATAATAACCAATTATATATATTTTATTTAAAAAAGCTATTTATTTGCAACTGTTTTTTCTTTTCTTAAACTTTGAGAACAGTATTATGAATTAATGTTTTCAAAGTTTTAAAAAAGTTTGAATCAACTTTTTTATTATACTGCTCTTCACAATAGTGCAATGTATTTTCAAATACAGTTTTAATCTTAATATGTAGATAGCAAAGACAAAGATTTATCTTCATTTTTACTTTCTAAATCTTCATTTATATTAGAATTTCCACTATACTTGTTGTTAATAAGATCCATAATTTTATTCTCTGAGGCATAAGTGAATAATGTTCAAACTTGTCAATATTAATAAAATCTATTGCCAATAGCTTGTCAATATCAACATGCTCAATAAGAACTTGTACTTCTTGTAGGAGTTTTTGTTTAATATCTAATGGATGGGCTGGCATTTAACTATTATTTAGAATTTCCGTATAATGCCAACAGTTTTGAATTGTAGTTGTTGTTACCATTGACTATACATCAATTAGAAAGTCAATCACATCCTTTAATGTTACTGTTGATATTGGAATTTTGCCATCATACTGATTAATAAGATGGAAAAGAAACAACTTTTAGTATTGTGTCTTAAAAGATGTAATAATTTTTGCATCTAATGGTTGCAAATGGGATGTTGTATTGGATAGTAGGTATTTAATTATAATATTAGATAATACTAAAGATTTTTTACCATAAAAACCAGCATTATTAAGCAATAGTAAAATCTTTTTTTTCTTGTAACACATTTCTTCATTTAATAAATTAAGTCATTCACTAAAAATATCAGTTTGCATTTATGCTTTTGTATTGTAATAATAAGTGATTGAAAGTGTATTTATATTAATATTGCAAAAACATTATGGCTTTGCAGCTTTACCGATAATTAAAAGCTGCAACTTGATGCTACCTGTTGCATTATAAGCAAGAAGTATAGTAATTTGACTCTTATCACGCTTGGTTCCAGAAGTAAATTTTGTTGCCAAAGTTGTATTTGGTGGCATTTTAAAGAATAATGCTGTCTTATCAGTATTGTAAACATTATTTAGATCATATTTGCTAATAATCTCATGCAGTTTTTCTCATTCTTCTGGTAAAATTTCCAAGAGGATACTATTTGCTTTGCTATACATCTTAATATGATGCAAATTATGATGTTTCTTGAACTTTTCTAACCAACTATTTGATGTTTTAAAGTTATTTTCTTCTGAAAACTTTTCAGCAAACTTGAGAGCTTTTATTTGTAAAATTTTTCCAGTAAGAATGCAGTTGGTAGTTAGTGCTCCAAGCATTCATTCTCTCAATGCATTATTTATCTTTAGAAACATCTCTTTCTTGTCCTTTGTCAATTGACCAAAGTTGCCAAATACATTTTTTTCAATTCATTGGTCTGATTTTGTGAGTATTTTTGTAGAGCAGTCAATCTTTAGATTAAATATTTTAATAAGTCTATTTGTTGAGTAATTAGAATGCTTTAGTTTGTACTGACAGAGAGCTTTTTTAGTCTCCAAGGAGATTGCTGCTCGCTTTTGGTTCACATTTTTTGGCATGTTAATAAGAACACACTTTTTATTGCATTTTGCTTTTATAATGCATTGATATATCTGTTATGTCTCAAACATTATTTTGCCTTATATCTAATTGGACATGTGAAGTGTCTTATGTCATATGAGGTGCCTCAGATTATAAAAAGCAGCCAAATTATAAAAATGAAGGTTTTAATACAACTGTAGGATTCTAAGTGCAAATCACAAATTCTCAGTAAAAAAAAACCTAATTTTGATAATGCTGTTATGGGTTGGAGTAACAAGCTAACAAATAGCAAAAGAAAACAGTATTGTATGGCAATGGAAATAAACAAAGAAAAAATTACAATAAGGGAGCGAATTGAATAAATAGGAATTCAAGATGTGTGATCAGTCTCATAAAAATCACAGTCGCTAGTCTTTTCTTAAATCTGAAGGTAGAGGAATAGTCCGTGATTGTCAACAAGATAACACCACTGCTATTATTTTATGCCTCAACTCGGTGATTCTTAGAATCAATAACAGGTATTGTTGTACTTTTCAATTGTTTCTTTATTCAATGAATTACAAGAGCAAGCCAATTGCTTTTCAGGTTAATTCTAACAAATACAAATCAAGAAGGAGAAAAGATAAGATATGTGAATGCCAACAAGTAGATACTTGAAGATAAGAAAAGAGGAATAAGCAATTATGAAAAGAAGTAATTGATATTGTTTATTTTATTACTTTGATCATGTCTTTTTACAGCTAAGGGAATCATCATTTATATAGCTATCTAAAGTGGTCAATGACCAGGTTAATGATCAGATCAATGATTACTATCTAAAAATAGGGTGGCTAATTATATGACATTAGTGGCTAATACATGTGATAATTAATAAAAACTATGTGTTTCAATCGTAACAATGCATTTACAACACTTTTTGCCTCTTAATCCCAACTGATAATCAATAATGAAGACTGTTAATTTGATTCTTCACATACTTGCATAATCACATAGAAAATAATACAATGTCATGTTGTCAAGCCTTCTAAACACAGCAATACTTATATCAATTGAAATATCAATATAAAATACTTTACATAATGTTAGGAATATTGGAATGAAAGTCAACTGCAGTTTTTTAAAAAATGTTCTGATCATTATAAGTCGTAGAATTTGATATGTAATATATATAGGCATGCAATAGCTTCTAAATTAATATGACCATATATTGTTTCTAAGGAAAATTCATCTGTTGAAGGTTACTTAGAATGGACTCAAAATGAAATAGATTCTACATTCAGGTTAAAGTATAAACAAGTCTTTTTTTATTTACAAGCAATTATTAAATTTTCCATTGGAGTTTGTTTCAATAGGTCTTTATTAAGACTTGCAGTTAGACAAATGTTTGTACCAATTTGGTCTGCTTGGCACTATTTTATTTACCAATTAATTGAAATTGCTGATAAAGAACAATGACTATAATTGAAGTCTGAAGTTTGCAAGCTGATTCAAGAAAGAATTGTAATTTCTCAATCTAAACTTTTAAATTAACATTAAGGCCATGATGCAATACTTGAAAAAATTAAGAAAATGCTCAAATTATTGATTCCTTCTACATTTTTACAATGGCATTGAGAAATTGCAGCACATAACTGTATCAAATTTGAGAGATTGCATACTAACTTTTTTAATGTTATTGGATATTCTAAAAGTAAAATATACAGGTCTCATATACATCCTAGCTTTATTGCTGAATCAAATTGATTTCAAGTTCAGATAAGAAAGACACAGTTTGTAAATCCAAATGTCTCTAATTGTGTTTTTTGTGATATTAGCCATAAATGGATATTAAGTGAAGAAATAAAAAAATTCAGTAAAATTGCACGAATGAAAAGAATAGACTTTTTTAAAACAAGACAAATTAAGAAAACATTGTTAGGTACTTGGAAACCAATTCCAGTAATAAGTAAAGAAGCAAATTATTAAAAAATATAAATCTGTTAATAAAATCACAACTATTATCTATTATTAACTTTCTAATACCTCTTTTAAGTGATCATGTTTTCAAAGCTTATCAAGTTAATTGTGTGACAGCTTAATAAATATTCTTCAAGAAGTTAGAAATATATTGTATTGTGTACAGTTTTGTTTACATTGGGTTGGGTGCATTACCATTTATAATTAGTATTTTTAAAACATGATATGTTGAGTCTAGGTCCAAATCTCCATTCTGCATGATTATGTTTGGATTATAAAAAGCATTGTTACAGATAAACTTGATGGGTATGGGAAATAGTAATGTTTGGTGCTCTCAATTATGGATGATGTATCTTCCGCGTAATTCTGTTAGCTTAGTCTTAATTATCAGTCTCTGAAGGTCTATTCCTGGATGTGAATTTACCCATTGAGTTTTTTGGTTATAAGGCACAGAGTTTGTTTTTCATTGATTACAATGTTTTTTGTAAATGTGAGCTTTCTTCTTCGAGCTAACAAGCGCAGTTGTTAGGATCTGGCATTGTCTTTTCACCCTTCTGGTAAGCTAACAAGATAATGTTAATATCCAAAACTTAGGGGGAGCTTCTCTTTTTTACCAGGCTATCACGAAGTCTATTCCCAGACAGTCAATTTTACTATGTTGCTGCTCCACAAAAATAAGACAAAAAAAGAAAAAAAAAGAAAAAAAAAAGATAAATTAGTATCGTCAATCACTGTGATCAAGAGTGATTGGTCCAAATCATTAATAAGTTCAAGACAGTTATGCTAATAGCATCTGTTCTAGAATGGAGGTATGAGACAAGGGTTAATTCACGTAAATTCCATGAAGTTCGAGAACATAAATTCATGATTCTGATTTCTTTTTAATAATTGGTTTATTTCAGGAGATGAAATAGGGAAGATAATAAAGGATAAAGAGATATGGATATTTAATTCTTGTTTAGAGGTTTGTATCTATCTGTTTGTCTTTTCTTACTTCTACAACTACTTGCTTTTATATATTCTTTTGGTTTTACAGGATTGCTTTCAATTGTTTTGCTATTGCTAGCTATTGCTTTGTTGTTTCTGTTATTGCTTTGTTTTTCTACATTATCACTAGTTATCCTATGTTATAACACATTATCTGACGTTATTACATATTATTCTGTATTATTCTACATTATAACATGTTATTCTATGTTATTGCGCACTATTCTGTATTATCTTGTGTTATAACACGTTATCCTATGTTATAACACATTATCCAATATTATTGTGCATTATTCTGTGTTATGTCACGTTTTGGTTACATTTTTTCATAACTTTAGATTGGTTTTTCTACTTAGATAACATTATCCCTCTTTTTTTAAAATTGAGCTCCTGCAAAACCATATGTATCTGTTATCATGGCTTTGTTCATGTAATGTTTGATTGTTTTCCAACATTTCCATTAGCTGGTACATTCTTTGGTATAAGATAGCTTCAAAATTTTCTTCATTAATTGTTTCTGTTGGGTATGATGATATCACTCATTTAATCAGTAACATTGCTTTTCTTTCATAGACTAGTTTGAACGGTGTGAACTGAGTCGTATTTTGTTTTAATGTTCGGTATGCAAAGAGTACAGAAGGTATGAATAAGTCCCATTCTTGTTTGTTTTCATGACTTATTTTTGCTAGTGCTTCGCACAGTGTTCTGTCAAATCATTCTACCAGTCCATTCATTTGTGGATGATATGGTGATAATAAGGGTCTCTTTATTTCAAACTGTTGGCTTAGTTCAGTCAGCGTATTATTAACAAAGTGTGTTTCCTGATCAAATAATAATTCTTTCAGACATCCATGTTGGCAAATTAGGTCTTGATGCACAAATTCGGCTACTGTTTTGGCGTTGGCCACTTGGATTGCTCTGGCTTCTGGCCATTTTGTAAGATAGTCTATGGCTATAGCAATATAGCGATTTTTTTGGGATGTAATTGAAAGAAGTCCAACCAAGTTGATCCCAATTCTATCAAATGGATTTCCAATTGGAATGGGTCGAAGTGGTTCTGTTGATCTTGCTTCTTCTCTTTACTGACATATGTCACAATTGAGCATGTATTTGAAAATGTCTTTGTACATTGTTGGCCAATAGTATAAGTTTAGTGTTCTTTCAAGGGTAGCATCTTTGTTAAAGTGTCCTGCAGTCAGATCTGAGTGCACGCTATATAGTATAGTTTCTCTTTCACTGTCCTTGATTAGTCATTGTGGGTTGGAGTGGTTTCAGCGTTCTCGTCGATATAGTTGGTTGTCTTGAATAAAATAATTTTGGGCTTGTTTTCATATGGTACTTTGTTTTTGTTGAGATAATATCTCCTTGAAACATAGTGTCAATAGGTACTGATATAGTCATTGATAAATGAGTGTGTCCATGGGTCTGGGATTAGGTTTGTGGCATCCTTGACAAACTGTCGGCATTGGTGTTCTTGGATCCTTCCTTGTAATCGACTTTGAGTGGGAATTGTTGCAGATAAGTACTCCATATTGCATATTTTCCTTCTAGTTGTGGATTGTTAAGTAACCAAATAAGTCCTTTGTGGTTGGTATATAGGTCAAATGGTTAACTGAGGTAATGTTTCCAAGTCTGTATGGCCCAATAAATGGCGAGACATTCCAGATCTGTTGTGCTGTAATTCTTTTCTGCTGGGCTGGTACTGCGACTAGTGTAGGCAACTGGGTGTTTTCTATTGTCCAGTCCTATCTGTAATAAGACTGCTCCTAGAGCATTTTTCGAGGTGTCCGTAGTGACAATGAACCATTTAGTGAAATCTGGATAAATCAGGATTGAAGATGTGATCAATTGCTGCTTGAGATAGTCGAATGCTTTCTGTTAATCTTCCTTCCACAAGTACAGTACATATTTGGACAACAATTGATGAAGTGGTTTTGTGATGTTCGAGAAATCTTTGACAAATTGACAATAATATCTTGCCAATTCTAGAAATCTTCGTAATTCTTTGAGGTTGATTGGGACTAGAAAATCCTTGACTTTTTGTACTTTATTTGGATCGGATTTAACTCCGTCCTTGCCAATTACATGTCTTAGGAATTTTAACTCGGTTTTTCCAAAGAAGCACTTCTTGGGATTGAGTTTCAATCCAGCACTACGAAAGCATTCGAAGACTTGTTGCAGGTGGAGCAGATGGTCATTGAATGTTTCGGAGAATATGTTTGTGTTATTTAGGTAGACTACTACTGATTTCCAAAGGATTCCTTTGTATACTACATCTATCAGACATTGAAATGTGGCAGAAGCATTACAAAGTCCAAAAGGCATTATGTTAAACTTGAAGTTTCTATCTTGAGTGGTAAACGCTGTTTTTTCTTTGTCTTTGGGGTCTATTTCAACTTGCCAGTAACCACTTGCTAAATCTAATAATGAGAACCATTTTTTTTTTCCTAGATTGCCCAGAATTTCCTGGATGAGGGGAGTGGGATAACTATCTTCTCGCGTGATGCTATTTAGTTTTTGATAATCTACGCAGAATTGCACTTTTCCATTTTTCTTGGTAACCAAGACTACTGGAGAGGACCAAGGGCTTAATAATTCTTTAATTAGGCCGTTATCAAGCATCCGTTGCATTTCTTGCTTAATTAGGTTATTGTCAAATGGGGGTACACGGTAAGCTCATTGCTTAATCAGTCGAGTGTCTCCTGTATCAATCTGATGCTTCACAATGTCAGTGTGTCCAAACTCATTTTCACTTGCAAAGACATCAGCATACTGATTCAGAAAGACTTTGAATTGCATTTGTTGCAGGGTACTTAAATTTCCTAAATTCAATTTATTGATCTCTTCTGGTGTGAACAAGTAACTTTCTTTTGGCAAATTCCATACTTGTGAGGTAATGTCACAGAATAAGAATAATTGTGCAAAATCTGGAATAGACTGGGATTTTTTAGAATTCTGAATATCTGTGGATATGGAACTGACGAAGGTCTCTTTAGGGATTTCAATAACATCTTCTATTGGATTGTGGATGAGGATTTTGAAGTGTTTATGGGCTTTGGCCAGTAGGTATAGATTAGCAACATTGGCTAGGGAACAGATTTCGGAACTGGCTTCAAATAACAGGACTTGATCTTGGATCTTTCAATTCACCTTAAGGATGTATTGTCGGTATGGGGGAATGGAGATGATGGTATCAGTGTTAATAAATTCTACCTGGTTACTGTTTTCCTCCATGAAATTAACTGGTATGTTTCCTTTTTCACTTGATCCAAATCCGTTGATTCTTCAGGCAGTAAGGCCTAATTCTTCTCAGATTGTTACCAGGGTTAATTGGGATATTTTAACTATGGGTAGGAAGATAGCTTGGACAATCTTTTCTTGTGATTCTATTTTGTAGAGTCTGTCCGAATTGTTCTGTAGTATTACAATAATGTTTCCTGTGTAACCAGCATCGATAATTCCTCCTTTTACGTCGATTCCTTTCTTGGCTAGACTAGATCGAAAGGCAACTTGTACCATTGTACTAACAAGAATTTCTAACGCTATCTTAAGATCTATTTTTACGAGGAAATGTGGGGCTATAATAATGGATCATTGTCCAGGGTATTGTAGGTCAAAACTGGCATTGGTGTCATGTGTTTTTTTAGGGCAGATTCCTTCCTCGTTGTCACTATACCATTTTAGCTCTAGTTTTTTGGATAGGTCAGAATACGCGAGATACTGTTCTGTTTCAGTATCCTCAGTTGGATCTTGAAATGACATGTCCTCGGTAATCAATACCTCTTCTTCGGGTTCAGGTAGTTTGGTGATTGGAAACAGTATTCTTGGAGACAGATTGAACATAAGATCACATTTGTTGCAGTACTGGAAATGACAGGGGATCAAATAGTGATCACACAGTTTGGTATTCAAATCGGCCAACCTTTGCTCCTGTTTTTCGTGAGTTGGGGCCAATTCCTGATATCAGTTCTGAAATGTGTCTGGGTCATCTGTGAAGAAATCATTCTCGGGGTAGTCAGGTTCATTATATTTGGGCATCCAAGGGTTGTCCTTAATTTCTTGTATTTCTTCGGGCATGGCGTTTTCGGCCTTGGCACTTGCCATTCTTTAGATTTCATGGTCATCATATGGATAACCGTCCAGCCTGTTGAGGACTCATTTCCAAGTGTCCTCAATAGAGATTTCCTTTCGTACCCAATCGTTGATTAATATGGTGTATTGACAAACCTCGTTGCATGTTTCTTCTCTGTCAGACACATCATTCCAGAGTCTTTCATTTGGTAGGATTTCGCCACATGCGAGGCATGACATGTTGTCCCACTTGTCTTGTCATTTTGGTCGTCCAAATCTTTTTAGTAAACAAGGTCTGCAATAGTATTTGGTAGCGGTGGGCCATTTTTCGTTGTCCCCAATACATGTGCTCATAGTGGATAGTTTTTTTCCACAATCAACACATATTAGTCTTAGGAGTTGGTAAAATAAGTTTCTTTGGTCTGAGATTACGTATCCTAGTAATGACAATTAGGGTTCTTCTTCGGCTCTGCCTTTTCTTTTTTCTTCCCAGGTTGGTGGTAGAGGTAGTTTAGTTTGATAATCATCTGCCCATGAAACCTGATAGGTCTCGATGATTGGTGGTATTAATGTGTCTTCAAATTCAATAAGAAGTTCCTCGGTATGTTGGGTTTTAAAGTGTCTGCACGTAGCTGGGACTTGGGCATGCTGTCCGTTGAATGTGAGTTGAAGTTCTTGGGTGTTCCAGTCGAAAGTAGTGTTGGCTTTTGACAACCAATCATTTCCTACTAGAGCTTGATATTGAATAGCTTCCATGACGAGTACTTTGGTAGAGATTTGGATTCCATTAATCTCGAAGGGGAAGTTGTCAATTTTTCCTATCGGGGTTTTTGTGTTTCCATCCACTGTAATAATCTGGGCGGTAGTGGCATGGTCTACTCAGTGATCTAATTGGTCCATAAGCTGCTTCGTAATTATGTTACCAGCTGATCCACTATTCAGGATTAATTTAATGTCTATTCCTCCAACTCTGGCATCAGTGTATAAGGCCATTATTAGTTTATTCTGATTGATGGCTGCTCCACTAAAAAGGCTATAGGTGTTCAAATTATCGATGTCAAAAAGAAATATGGTGGCTAGGGTGGTGTCTTCAGTAATAGTGACTGGTAGAATATTGCTTTTTGTTTGCTTGGAAGATTGGAAAATTTGTTTTATATTCCCTTTTTCCACAGGTGTAGATTTATTAAAACTCTGGTTTTCCATAAGACTGAGATAGAAAGCTTGATTCGGGTATCCAGTTGGTGTTGGTCGAGATTGGGCAGGACCGTGAGGGATTGGTCAAAACAGTCTACTGTTGGTTTGCACCTAATTGTTGTTGGGATTCTTTCATCCCTAATTATAGTCTATAGCTTGAGGTCTGGATGGGCTGTAAAGGGAAGTTTGATAGTGAGGGATTGCTTGTGTTATTAGTAGTGGTTGATAATAATTCTGGGGCAGTGGTTGAGTATATGGGACTTGTTGTGCATATAGGGGCAGTTGATTCTGAGGTATGGAATATTGGGATACCATGTTTTGCTGATATCTGGGTTGCTGGTATGAGTTTCCTTGATTTTGGTCCATGATCTTCCTTCTGCAGTTATGGGCGATATGTCCAGATTTCTGGCAGTAGTAATAGTTACAGGGATCAGATCTCCAAGGTTGTTGCTGTTGCTGACGGTTCTGTTGCTGTGAGTATCTGCTGTTGTTGTTATTTTCTCTCCGTTGGGGTGGTTGATAAGTTCCTGTAGTTCCAGCTAAGAATCCCTCAATTTTCTGAGTTAGTTTCTCACTCAATTGGATTATCTTTGTGTCGATATCAGAGGTTCTATTAATGGCTAAATTAACGGCTTAGGTATGGTTCACTTCTTGTTCTGCAGACTCAAAATCACGAGCAAGAGTGACAGCGTCTTGTAAACTGATTGGATGGTAGGGTCTTACAGATCTTAGAATACCATTCTGCAATCCTTTAATGAATTGATTAAGAACTTGCGCTGTGGTGTAGTAGTCCCTTTTGATAGCTAATATTTGATGCAGAATTTGATTGAATTGTCCGAAATAAGTAGTTACTGCTTTGTAATCTTTTTGTTTAATTATGCTAAATTGATTCTGCAATTGAATTAATGTATTGGGGTCACAGAAGTATTGCAAAAATGCAAGTTTAAACTCGGTAAAGGAGGTAGGCTTCTCTGCAAGACTCTGGTACCACGAATTGGCAGTTTTGGTTAAAAAAAATGGCAGTGCCTAAATTGTGTGGTCATTGTTCTAACTGTTAATGGTAATTGCTTTCTTGGTGTCCACGATCCAAGAATATGTGTTATCTTCTTTACCAGAGAATTTTTCCAATTTAGCAATATCCCGGTAAGCCATGATCCGGTTAATGGGTGGAATGTTACTGGTTATGTTTAAAGAGATTGGTGTCTGTGTATTCAAGTGTTCTCTAGGTGCTAATGCTGATTGCTTTCCTTTGTTGCTTGAACCAATAAGTTGTAAAATAGCTGTTTCTTCTATTAAGAGAGATGCTGATTCTACTAGGTTTTGTGCTGGTGGCTGTTCCCAAGTTGACGGGTTTTCTTCTGTTTGACCAGCTGCTGGGGTAAGATTTCCAAACAGCGATCCATATTTTCCTAGTGATTTGGTCCAACTGTGTTAATTTCAAAGGTGTAGATTTCCAAGAGTTCGTGGTGTTTCTGACTGAGTTTTCAGGGGTGAGTTGAATACAATTCTACTCTGGGATGTCTGATAGTATGATGGAATTGTTGAGGAGAGGATTCTTGGTTTTTTGTTGACCGTGGACTTGGCTTGGGCAGTTATGGGGTTGTTGGATTCATTTTCGTATTCTTCAGGGTCAGATTCCACTGGTTGTTGTACTTGAGAGAATCATTATGCCACGTAATATTTAATGTCTGTATCAATTATGCACAGAGTTTCAGTGATTGTTCGGGTAGTCGTGGCTGTTGAGTACCCTAGAAAGCTTTGATGAATTTGTTCTCCAAGTCTTTTTGTATCAGTTGTGCAGCCTAACAAGCAATCGATTTTTGCATTGATATAGTTACAAAAATTACTTTCTGCATAAGCGGTTTCTGCTGGTATTCCTAGATCTTTTCGAAAGTATTAAAATAGTGCTTTTCCATACAAGGAGTGGTCCTTTCCTATTGTTCTAATAGTCGCCACTTTTATGTATTTTTGGGGGTGCTCTGTCTCTGTGGATTTATAACCTCACAGAGAGCACCAAATGTTACGGATAAACTTGGTGAGTATGGGAAATGGTAACATTTGGTGCTCTCAATTATGGATGATGTATCTTCTGCATAATTCTGTTGGCTTAGTCTTGATTATCAGTCTCTGAAGGTCTATTCCTGGATGTGAATTTACCCGTTAAGTTCTTTGGTTATAAGGCACAGAGTTTGTTTTTCGTCAATTGCAACGTTTTTTGTAAATGTGAGCTTTCTTCTCTGAGCTAACGAGCACAGTCATTAGGGTCTGGCATTGTCTTTTCACCCTTCTGGTAAACTAACAAGATAATATTAATATTCAAAACTTAGGGAAAGCTTCTCTCTTTTACCAGGCTATTACGAAGTCTATTCCCAGACAGTCAATTTTACTATGTTGCTGCTCTACAAAAATAAGACAGAAAAAGAAAAAAAAAGAAAAATTAGTATCATCAATCACCATGATCAAGAGCAATTGGTCCAAATTGTTAATAGGTTCGAGACAGTTATGTTAAGAACATCTGTTCTAGAATGGAGATATGAAACAAGAGTTAATTCATGTAAATTCTACGAAGTTCGAGAACATAAATTCATGATTCTGATTTCTTTTTAATAATTGGTTTATTTCAGGAGATGAAATAGGGAAGATAATAAAGGATGAAGAGGTATGGATATTTAATTCTTGTCTAAAGGTTCGTATCTATCTGTCTGTCTTTTCTCATTTCTACAACTACTTGCTTTTATACATTCTTTTGGTTTTACAGAATTGCTTTCAATTGTTTCGCTATTGCTAGCTATTGCTTTGTTGTTTCTGTTATTGCTTCGTTTTTCTACATTATTGCTAGTTATCCTATGTTATAACACATTATCTGATGTTATTATATGTTATTCTGTGTTATCTTGTGTTATAACACATTATCCTACATTATTGCATGTTATTTTGTGTTATTCTGCATTATAACACATTATCCTATGTTATAACGCATTATCCAATGTTATTGTGCATTATTCTGTTATATCACGTTTTGGTCACGTTTTTTCATAACTTTGGATTGGTTTTTCTACTTGGGTAACAGCATTCAACATGGATTTATTTGCCCCAAAAAAGTTAATTTTTAATATATCTTTAAAACTATCAGTCAAACTTTCACTTGCTAATATTAAATATTGGTTAAATGATAAATATAATTGCTAGTATGGAGTCCTTTTTTAATTGTAGATGCCAAAGTTGGTGTAAAAATGTATTTATTGGGTATATATCGGAATCTTCATGTTCTGAGTTTTATTACTGGTCACATTTTTTTTCCTAAGGAAAGGTAAATTTGAACTCTGTTCCTAATTGATTTGCTTAAGCAATGTCCTATTAACAAACTTGTTCCTGGAGGATCCCTTTGGGCCATTATTCTTACTTGTAGATCTGTTAATTTCTTCTTTCAATATGGATAAAAAGTAATCTCATTAGCCAAAGTTTGATCCAAAGTAACTTCATCAATACTTGTAGCAACAGCTTTCAAAGCACTACCAGTTTCTGAAGCACTACCAGTCTCCAAAGCACCAAGAGCAGCAGTATTGTACCATATGTCAACTATTATTAAAATTTTCATAATACTTGCAAACAACAAGTCAGATATAATAGTTCTATTATTGTCTTCTAATGGTGGTGGCAGCTTATAAAGAAAAAGAGGAATTGAATGTTGTAATATTTCAGAAATTTTGTTTAGTATTCTATAATTGTTTCCAGAAACTTTTCTAATTTTTTTTACTACCATAAAAAGAATAATTTCTATTGACAAATTGGAAAATCTCCCTGACTGTACATGTCTAATTAAATATAAGATGACATCTGATGTTTATATCTAATATTATATAATTATAATGTGACTATAGAGAGTGGAAATTACTTATATTCTGTTATTATATTTGTGGAAATAGAGACTATAAGAAGATATATATAGTAAAAATAACTATAAGAAAATAATATTATATATAAATGGTTTTGGTTTTTAAAAAAATGTGATTATAAAAAAATAGTAATTATAACCAGAGGACTATAGAGAAAGTTCACTGCATACCAAATTTTTTCTGATTAAAAATGACTATTTAATTATCAACTAATCTGTTTAAGCCAATTTAACAAACTTTATCACAGTCTTTTGTCATAGCTCAATTAATTGTAATTGAATTGACACTACTTAACCAAACTTGAAAAAAACTGCAATAATTATTTTTTTTGGCATATTTATGAAAATTTTTTTAATTATTACAGTTTAATTTAATTTAATTTTTTGTTTTTTGACATTATTGTTTACAATAATCTCTTTTTTTTGAGCTAATAACATGGCTTTTTTTATGTTTTTTCTGATATAAATGTTAATCTAATAATTTTTTCAAATTTTAAGAATGTAATAACTTTTTAAAAACCATTAATTGTAAAAAAAAATTTTCTGATAACTTGATTTTTGGCTATTGCCAATTTAAAGAATTAATATTTAATACAAAAAATTTTCTGATGGCTATTTTAATTTAAGTTTTTACTATTTTAAAGTCAATTTACTTTTTGCCAAAAGAAATAAAAAAAAAAGAGAATCTTTATCTATGTTATAATTGAGTACACTAATAGAAAAACTATAATCCAAACCAGTATTAATTCTCTTAACTTTAAGTGTTGTTATAGTTAAACCAAAATAAAACTATTATTAACACTCATTGATACATTATTAATTTTATTGTTATTAAATTTATTATTTATATCTGGATACATACTATTGCTAAAATCAAATTTAACCAAAGAAATTTTTTTTTTATCATTAAAGTGTTTAATATTATTTATAAACACTTTTTTTTTAAAAGAAAAAATCTTTAACAAGATTATAAAAAGCATTTTTAAACATTTTTTTTTTAGATATAATATTACTTAAACAGTTTTTAGGTTTATTATAAATAGATTATTATTAACTTAAGAAATATTAAAAATGATATTATTAAAAAAATAAAGACAAAAACTTCTTTTTCAAAAATTGTTCTTTAAAAATTTTGAACATAAAAGAAAAAAAAATTTTTGTAATAAATTTTAAATTTATTTGATTTATTATAAGATAATTTATTTGTTAAAAAAATTTAAAATAACATATATAAATTAATTATTAAACAAATATAATTAATGTTTTAATTAAAAAAATACTTTTTTATATTATATATTTAAGATAAATATAAATATTAAAATATTATTAATATTTTTTTTAATATTTTTTTTAATTAAAATAATGTTAAAATAAATAATATTAAATAAACTTTTTTTGGTCTCTTTAATAATAAATGTGCCACATTGGCTAATGCAACAATGTTCTCAGATGAGTTCACTGTTTCTGTGGGGTTTTCGGATTTGGACACAATGTGGAATGTTATTCACAAGATAATAGTTCTTTTGGCTAGTGAAGTGTTCAAGAAAAAGTGGTTCAAGGAATTTAATAATGTCTTTACCAAAGAGTCTTCAAGGTTTCACAAGTTGGAGCTTCTGGTTTCAAAGATTATTAAGGCATTTCATGTGAAGTGTGCTGTGAATTTTGCTTCTCTTATGAAGTGTTGGGCTTCTCTGAACAGTGTCAAGGCTTCAGTCATACAGAATCTGGTGGACTCTGGTATGGAATCTGATCATGTTCGTTTTGCTTTTTTTGGTGCTAGGAAATCTTATTGGGTGTCCAAGCTCGTTGAATCTCAGAGTACTAAAGATGCGAACATCAGGTCTGTGATAGACAAGAGGATGGAAAGCTTTAAAGTAGATAAAAGTCATACAATAAGGAGTGTGTTAGAGCACCCGTTTCATAAGATTGTGCTGGATCATTTAGTAGTTAATGATAATTTGATTTTAGAACCTGAGCAGGTCAAGTTCAAAGTGGATGCAATCATAGAAGGTTGGACTAGGAAGCGTCAGGTGATTGATAATGTCTCGGATGATTAGCACCTCCAATATTAGCTGTTGGAGTATGTTTTTGATGAAGCTTTTTCTGGTGTCATGTGTTTGATTGAATATGATGAGTTCCTTGGGGTGGTTTCTGATCTTCTAAATGGTAAAGCAGCTGGTTTGTTAGGTATTTCAAATGAGCTTTGGAAACATTGTGATAGGTCAGTTTTAGATATGTTGTTGGTGCTCTTGAATTCTTGTTTGTCTAGTGAATTAGTGCCTGGCCCTTGGAAGGAAGCATGGGTTGCAATGATTCTCAAATCTTATAAGTGGGAAGGTGTTTTGATGAACATATGTCTTATTGCCTTAATTGAAACAGCTTGCAAAATTCTTTCCAAGATCCTCTCTGACAGGATTTCTTTGGCATGCAGTACTTTTGACGTGTTTTGGGGGGCCAATTTTTTGGTTCTGAAGGGTACAACAACCCAGTCTCCTATTTTTGCAATTGGTTTGGTGGTCGAAGATGCTTTGGAAAAAAACAGTGAGCTCTGGCTAGTTCTACAGGACATGAGAAAGGCGTATGACTCAGTTGGCTGGGAGCATCTCGAAAAGAATTTGGTCAGGATTAAGATGTGTAGCAAATTTATTCGGTTTTTTGGTAGTATTTATAGGAATCATACCAACCGAGTCATAACTGATTTTGGATTAACAAGTGGTTATCATGTGCACAATGGTTTGGACCAGGGAGAAGTCTTTTTTCCTCTTTTCTGGTGCATATTTTATGATCCTTTTTTGTGTGAAGTCAAAAGACAGAAGAGTGTATGTGGGTATAGGTTGAATTCTCACTTTGTTTCTAAGAATGGTCGTTCCGAATCTCAGACTGGGTTTTCTTCTTTTTTTGCCACTGGTGCTTTTGTTGATGACACAATTTGGGTTGGCAGTAGTCAGACAGCTACTCAACATATTTTCAATGTTGCTAGTGAATTTTTTCATGTCAATGACATCTCTATTAATAATGACAAAATGGTAGCCATTCCTATCAATAGTAGAGTTAGCAATCCCTCTCTTTCTATTAGCGGTTCACCCATTTCTATTGCCAAAAAAGGGGAATCTCACCGATATCTGGGCATTTTTCTATCGACTGAGGGTCTTTCGAAGTCTAGCTTGGTTAAGACGCATTCGGACATTCGCTTTTTCACCAATCTGGTATTGAGGAAGGCGATTTCAGATAAACAGTTCTTGTATTTGGTGTTGGCAGTTCTGCATCCAATAGTCAGCTATAGAACTCAGTTCAGTTTTATTCTTGTTGGCATGTGCAACAAGTGGGATGCTCTGATTCATAAAGGTTTGAAGCTTAAGTCTGGTTTGCTGCTCAATTTCCCTAATGATGCAATTTATCACCCTTCATTTTATGGTTTAAAGTCATTTTTTCAAGTTCAAATTGAGAGCAAGATTGCTTTTCTTGTCAGTTTTGTGAACTCTGGTAGTATCTTGGGTTGTTTGTTTTCTCACAGGTTTCATGACTTGCAAGTTCTGTGTTGGCACCCTGTTCATCTGTTGAGTTTTCCTGTTTGTATTCGTGTTAGTGCATCTAATAACTTTCTGGTAAGCATGGTTCATGTTCTTTTCAATTGCAATGTGTCTCTGGATGGCTCTTTAGTTAGTTTCTTTTGGTCTCATAGTGAAGTGCCTATGTTTGAAGTTCTGGGCGAGTCAAGGTTTCTTAGGTTTCTCTCTTCCCTTCGGTGGTATGGTATTGCCTTTGTGGATCAATTTCGTAACCGTCATGGTGCTGTTTATAATTGGTACACTTTCAAGTGGTGGAAGAGATTGGACCCCTGTGGCCCAGTTCCTGAGTGGTTTAAGCATTCTGTTTTGTTTCTTAATAGTATGGGATCTTCTCACACTCAGTCTTTAGTTTTGGGTGATGGTAGTCCTTCGAACATTCTTGAGTTTGGTGAATTTGTGTCTGTTTGTAATCATCTCTTGGCAACTGGTGCTAGCAGCCTGTCAGTATATATGGATAGGTCCCTTAGTAATCTTGGCATAGTTGGCTGTAGAGCTGGTGCTGCTGTTTTTTTTGAGGACATTGGTTTGGGTTTGGGCGTTAGTGTGTTGGATTTGATGTCGTCTACTTTGATGGAATTGCAGACTGTCGCCTTGGCTCTGGAGTGTGTTCCCTTATCAAGCTCTGTTTGTTTGTTCTCAGATAGTCAATCGGCTTTGGATGCTTGCAGGTCAGAGTTGGGTCTGGTGTATCCTAATTATCGTAATCAGTGTTGGGTCAAATGTCATCATATTGTCAATGTGATTCACAGTAAGAAGTTAAGGGTTAGCTTTCACAAGATAAAAGGTCATTCTGGTGTTTTGGGAAATGAGCGTGCTGATGCAATCGCTGGTGCTGCTTCTCTTTCCAATTGGTATTTTCTCTCTTGCTTGAGTAAGCACTACTTGTCAGCTAATAGTAATATTGTTTCTGAAAATTCGAGACATTTTGTTCGTGATGTTTATTGTTCTATTTGTCGTGCACAATAGGAGGTTGGTTCTGGTTCTGGGGTTTTGGTGGGCAGCTTGTCTTCTGAGGTTGATTGGCTCTACTCATCATTGGTATGGCATTCTGATTTGCACATGGCTGCAGATTTCACCAGCAGGTCTTTGTCCAGTGTGCATACTTACTTTATGAAGTCTTTACACCATCAGCTGCCAGTTGCTGTTTGAAAGCGCCTCTATAATAAATGTTATTCTAGCATGTTGTGCTTGTATTGTGGTAAGGTGGAGGTGTCAGATCATGTGTTCTCTTGCAAGATTGACAAGTCTGTTCAACGTTAGTTGTTGGATTCTCATGTAGGGTTCTAGAAGATGCTTTCTGGTTCTTCTTATTCTTTCTCGGGTATATTGCAGCTGTTATTATCCAGTGTTTCTGATTCCTCTGTGTTCATGGCTCTTTTTAAGGGCTTTGTTTTCAATGGGTGGTTTTGCAAGGCTGTTTCTGTCTTTCACAACTCCAAGATTGCTGTTTTGGAGATTGTCAAGTTTGTGTGCTCTCTTGGTCTTGCTTTTAGGAAGGATGTCTGGTCAGTTTATACTAAGCATCATGTATATATGGAGAAGAATGGACTGATCCCGCTAGATGGTTTGGCCGTCATCTCAGTTCATGGTTTGGCTTCGAGGTTCTCTGCAGGGGTGGTTAGGTTACTTGGCATCACTAATGCTTTAGGTGTTCATTTTGGTTTTCGCAAGTCTTGTTTGTTCTTTTTAGGTATAGGTGAATTGGTGTCAGTTCATATAGCTGTATAGTGTTGTTCTGATCGGCCTGAGTGGCTGGTCACGTGTAGAAAGTGCATGATTCATGCCTAGTTTAGATCAATTCCTTGATGTATAGTACTAGGTAGTGTTTGGACCTCACTTGTTAAGCAATAAAAAAATAATAATAATAATAAACATAAATATAAAATATTCTTTTGTATTATCTATATTATATATATATAAATATCAAAAATTTATAATAAAAAAACTTATAAAATTATGGTTTTAATAATAAATAAAAAAATAAAAATTAATTGTAAACAACTACTTTAAAATATTATTAATTTTTATTTAATTTTTAATATTTTTAATATTTAAAAAACTTTTTTTTTCTATATTTCTAATTCTCCAAAAAACATTTTTTAAAAAAAAAGTTTTTTGTTTTTTATTTTTTCTTATTAGTTTCTTATAATATTTTTCAAACAAATAATTTTTTTGTGGTGGACTTAATGGCTGTTTTAGGTAATAGTATGTTGAAAAAAAAAGTGCTTAAGGGTGCTTTTCAAGATCTTATTGTAAATTTTTTTTTTCAGAAGAAAAAAATTTTAATAGACAATATTAAGCATTCTGACAATAAAAAAGATATCTCTTTAATTAAATTTGATAATGACAATAGCATATATTCAAATAAAAAGAGTGTATTTAATAATAGTGAAAATAATAGTATGTTTTTAAGTATTAGTAATAACTCTTTTCTCAATTTAGTGGCAAATATTTCTAAAGTAAAAAAGAAATCAGATATTAGTCTAAAATATGATTTTCCTATGATACTATTGATTATAACATAGATGAAAATGAAGAACTCTTTTCTTTTTTACTTAACATTTCTTTGGATAAAAGATAGATTAATCCAAAAATAATAAAAACTCGGATTGAAATATCTGTTAAAAAATTTTTTGCTCTTGATATTAATCTCTTTATAATAATAAAAAATTAATTACTGCAAAAACTCAAATAATTAGAAAAATGTTTTTATTAATTAATAATTTTAGAAAAATTACTATCTTTTTAAAATTTAAAAAAATCATTAAATCTATGTTTATATTAAAAAAGAGCATAAAAAAGGCTATTTCATTGGCCAAAAAAAAGACATTATGGTAAACAATAATTTTAAGAAACAAGAAATACATTTAGATTAGGCTGTAGTAATAAAAAAATTTCCATAGACATATCAAAAAAAATGATTGTTGTTGTAGTTGCAGAATATGGTCAAATTTTGTCAATTAAATTGTAACTAATTGGAATATGGCAAAAGACTGTGATAGAGTTTGCCAAATTGGAACAAGCAGATCAATTGGTTGCAAGATAGTTATTCTTAATCAGAAAAAATTCAGTACATATAGCTAAAACTGTGAGTAATTATGATATTTAAGCATCAAAAGATCAATTTAAGGTGCTTTTGTTTATCTTGTTAGTAAAAACAACTGCACATAATTTTGGAGCTCTTTTAGAGAAAGCTGGTAAAAAAACTCGTGTTATAAATTAATTATTAATTACTGGCAATAAGATTTGCTATGCTGTAATTGGTTTTGATTTTGATAAAAAGTTAGAATCTGTTTTTTACATGAAACTAATCTTTAATGGTGTAAAGTTCTCTTAGGCTAAAATAAATTTGGTTTGTTATAAGAAGTGTAAGCATTTTGAACATTCTGCTCTAAAATATAATAGACCAATTACATCCATTCCTAAGCTTTTAAAAACATTTAAAAAAGCTATTTTAGATGAGATTTATCTTCAATTGACAAGATTGTACATAAAAAAAATGTTCTTATCTTCCACTTTGTTGTCTTTGATAACAAGTTATGAGCTTAAATTGTGTTATTAGCTTCAATTTATAATAATGTTTTCTCTGGTTTTGGTTCTGGTTTTGGCTTTTCTTCTTTTGGTATTTTGAATAATGTAAAAATTTTCTTTTTTCTATAATGTGTTTTATTAATTAAGACCTATTTGGCTTCTTTAAAGTGTTTATTGAAATTATTGGCTGACCAAATTTCAGGTTTTTTATGCAGAATTAACAATATGAAACTGGTTTCTTTGATATCTGTTTCTCAGTTTTTTGCTTCAGTTTCCCCTTTAGATTAAAGTTCCAGTTTGGATTTAGATATGGTATTAAACATTTTAAATGTTCTGTTTTTGTCTCCTTCTTTGATTATTGCTAAAGCTTTAGTCTTGGGTCTAAGTAGTTTAAAGATTTTAACTACCAAAATGGACAGCTTAAAGTTAAAGCTAGTAGCTTTTGAAACTTTTGTTGGTTCTGTTTTAGTAAAATTAGATCAGTTGTGTGTTGACTTAGCTTTTTTAATGGGTTTTTTTTCTAATGAGTAAGTTAGTTTGGAAAATAGTTACATATAATATTAGGGGTATAAACAATTTAACAAAACAAAAGAATATTATTTGTTAATATTTAAAATCTGACAAAATAATTTCTATTCTTATTAAAACTAAGTTAAGATTTAAAATTAGGTCATAGATTAAAAATAAGTTTAATAATGTTTAAATTTTTATATCAAACCTAAAAAAAAATTTTTTTGGTGCTAATATAGCTGTTGTTATAAATTGTTTTCTGGCTTAGCATGTATCAAGAATAAAGAAAATTTCTAACAGAGTTATTTTGTTTAATTATTATTTAAAGACAAATTTTTAGTCATAATTCTGGATTTATATGCTTGTGTATCAACCAAAATTCAGTTTAATCAGGCTTTTAATGTCAACTTAGTTATTTCTAAGATAATTAATTCTAGTTTTTTTGTTGTTTTGGATAGTGACTTTAATAAAAATGGTTTTAAGAAATATGCCAGTTTTAAAAAGTGTTTAGATATAAGTTTGGTCAATTTTTTAAGAGAATATTTTTTAAGTAAGCTGTTTACTTAAAGCAACTTCAGAGGGGTTAAGAAAGTTATTAATTATGTTTTCATAAGCAAATATATGTCTTTAATAATTACTAAGTGTGTGATTAGTTCTGTATTTGAATTTTTTAATATTAATCATAAAATTATTTCAGTCTTGATCAGATTGGAAAGTTTATTGAATATTTATTTGAATAGTGTTTACAAGCAGGCCAATAAGAATTGGTAAAAGTTTTAAATTAACAATATAAATAAAACCAAGTAGATACATTTTAGAGAATGTTCTTCTGTTAAGTTGCTAATAATAATAAATAATTTTATAAAAACAAAAGATAATAGAAGTTTGTATAAAATGTAAAAGGTATTAAAAAATGTTATGATTAAATCAGCCAATGAAGTGTTTTCTAAGTATTAGTTTTATGAACTTAATTGCTCAAGAAGCAAACTATCTTTAAAATTCTTCAAGCTGGAATCTTTAATTGCTAAAACAGTAAAAAGTTTAAGTTTGAGTAGGGTGTCTGATTTCGAATGGCTTGTTAGAATCTGGTTAACTATTAATAATGCTAAGACTTTTAAAATTATTATTTTGTTTCATGATAATATAAGACCTACAAGAATAATTAAACATTTGTTAAAGATTAAGAAAAGTTATTAAAAATCAAAGTATTATGAATCAGAAGTGGTAAAGAGCACATTTATCAAAAATGCAATTGAAAAACAAATGGAAAATTTCAGTTTAAATAAAAAAACATGATAAAAAATATTTTGAAACAACTTTTCTGCAAAGTTGTTTTAGATCATTTGATAATTAGGGAGGAAATAATTTTGAAACTGAATAAAGTAAAGTCTAAAATGGATGATATTATGATAGATTAAATGAGAAAACAAAAGATACCTTTAGTTCTACCAGATTTGTGGACTTGTTAATATGCACTTTTAGAACATGTAAGAGATAATGTTTTTTTTGGCATAATAAATATTGTTTGCTTGGAAAAATTAGTTTTGGTAATTAATAAATTATCTAATGGCAAAGCAGCTGGTTTTTCTGGCATATTAAATGAATTGTAGAAACACTATAATAAAGAAGTAATGAAATGTCTTTTGGATCTGTTCAATTCTTGTTTGAGACTTGGTGATATTTCAGATCTTTGGAAAAAAACATGGGTTTTGATAATTCCCAAGCCTTATAATTAGAATATCATTTTGACTAACACTTAGCCTATTGTATTAATTGAAACTGCTAAGAAGATTTTGTCCAAGATTCTTTCAAATTGGATTTTATCTATTTGTAATAAGCTTAACATTCTGTATAATAATAATTTTTCAGTTTTGAAAAGTATTTCAACTTAGTCTTCTGTGTTTGTTGTTGGTTTAGTAGTAAAGAATACTCTAGAAAAAGGCTGAAAAATTTGGTTGTTTATACAGAATATACACAAAGCTTATGATTCAGTTGAGTAGTATTATTTAAGATTAAGTTTAAAACATATTAAAATATGTGACAAGTTTATTGAGTTTTTTGAAAATATTTAAAAAGCCAAAATTAGTTATCATCCTGTTAACTCTGTTTTTATAAATAACTACAGAGTTCATAATAAGCTGAATTAAGATAAAGTTTTCTCACTGCTTTTTTGGAGAATTTTTTATGACTCTTTGTTGTGTAAGGTTAAGAGGCATAGATATTTGTGTAGATATAAGATCAATTTAAATTTTGTGGCAAAAACAGAGAGAGTAGAGGTTAGTAAAAACAAATCATTGTTTTTTGTGACTGATGCTTTTGTTGATAATACAATTTGTATAAGGAACAGTCAGAATTTATCACAGTATATTTTGAATATTGTAAATAAATTTTTCAGAATTAATAATATTTCTATTAATAATAACAAAACAATAGTCATTCTTATTAATTAAAAGATGGTAAAGACTTTTTTGTACATTAGTAATTAACTGATTTTCATAGTCAAACATGATAAGTTTTATAGATATTTTGGTATTTTCTTATTAATAGAGAGCTTATTTAAACTAAGTCTCATAAAAACACACTCAAATATTAGGTTCTTCTCAAATATAGTTCTCAGGAAAATATTGTCAGATAAACAGTTTTGCAGCCTATAATAAGTTATCAAATACAATTTAGTTTTATATCTAAAAGCACATATTATAAGTAAAATATTATGATATAAAAGAGGCTTAGATTTAAGGCCAATCTACCAAAGAATTTTTCCAATGAGATTTTGCATCACCTATCTTTATATGGTTTGAAATCTTTTGAACAGATCTAAACTGAAACCAAAATTGTTTTAGTAATTAAATTTTTTAATGTTGCTAAAATTTTTGGCTGATTGTTCAAACACCATGCTTTGGATCTGCAAGTTTTAGAATGAATGTCTCTAAATCTTTTATAATATTTAATCAAGCTAAAAATTAATTCAAAGAATAATTTTCTGGCAGGTATTATTAGGATTTTTTTGGACACCAAGATTTTTTTGGCCAATAATTTGCCTAGTATATTTTGTGGGTCTGGTCACTTTCTAATATCCAAAATACTAGAAAACACTTATTATTTTAATATAATGCATTTTTTGAAATATTTTGATCTTGTTTTTGGAAACAGTTTGTTAGACAAGTATGATCTAATCATAAATTGTAAGACTTTTCAATGTTAGAAAAGATTGAGTTCAAGGAGTTTGGTACCAATGTGATTTAAAAAAACTTTAGTATATATGAGCAATCTTCTAATGAGATCTGATAGTAGTGCTGCTAATTTAGACTGTTCAAATTTTCTTTGCTTAAATGAGTTTTTAGGTGTGCATAAATGTTTGCATGAAGTATAAACTAAGATAATTAATATTTATATTAATGATTCCTTAAAAGATCTGAGTACATCAAAAGTGACTGCTAAGATTGCAGTTTACTTTTCTAATATTGATATAAGTATGAGTATTGAGATGCATAGATTGCTGTTTTCAATGATATTAAAATTGTAGATTGTTGTTTTGGCTTTGGAATGTGTTTTCTTATTTTGCTTAGTGGTTTTACATATGATTAGCCAAGTGGTTTTGGATACATGTTTATTAAGATGCAAGCTTTGTCAGCCTGATTTTGGAATAAGTATTGAGTAGAAAAACATTATATTGCTAATTTAATTAAGTCAAAAGACATTTTTGTAAAATAAATAAAAGTAAAAGACCATTCAAGAGACATTAATAATAAGTAAACTAATATTTTTGCTTGTGTTATAGTGCAATTGCATTTGGTTCTTCCTATTGGAGTTTATAAAAAGATTTTTATAACAGATAAACAAATAGTTTTGGATAATAATCACTATTTTGTTCATAATATTTATTAGATTGTTTGTTGAACACTATAAAAAGCTAGTTTTAAGGCAAATGTTTTAAACAATTTATTCATTCAAAACATAAATTGGAATTGTATTGCCTCAGTTTGGCATTTAGATTCTTACATACTGGCTGAATTTACTAGTAAAAAGTTAATTGTTCTGTACATTTATTTGATAAAAACTGTACACAAAAGATTGCTAATTGTTGTTTACAAAAAACTATATAATAAGAATTATTTGGGTGTTTTGTACTTAATGTGTGATAATATTAAGCTGTTAGATTATGCTTTTACTTGTTTCAAAAATGTTTATGTGCACTTTGATATTTTATCTAATTACATTGAACTGTGAAAATTTTTGGTAAGAAATTGCTTTCTATTATTATTTTTAGTATTGTACACTCTTTTCTTAGGTGCTTTAAATATTGATATATATATAGTCTTGTACAAAAACTTTGTTTTTAAAGAATAAATTAAGAATATGATATCTGTTTTTGATGATTAAAAAAAAGCAGTGTTAATAGTAATTAATTTTATTTGCTATTTGGCTAATAAGCATTGTGTTAAGTCTTAGTTATTAAAAGCTAAATTCAGAGCAGATATACAGAGAAGTGGCTTAGTCTATAATATGAGTATGATGTTTAATTTGTCATGTGATTTAACCAGCTTTTTATTTAAAAGGGTGGTTTATTTGCTTGGTATTGTTGAATTTTTTGTTGTTAGTTTTGGTTTGCATAAACCATATTTGTTTTTTCTAATTTAGACAATAATATAAAAGTTCTTATAAGTATGTAGTCTTGTTTTAATTAGCCCAAGTAACTGGTTACATGTAAAAAGCACATAAATTATGTTTGGTTTAATTCATTTGCTTTGTTTTTGTATATTAAATAGTAGTTAAACTGCACTTATAAAATAAATAAATTTTTATATATATTAAAAAAAACTATACAAAAAATATTTAATAATAAAATCTTTAAACATACCAATATTTACTTCTTTTTTTTAAGTTGTTTTTACAATTTTTTTTAAATTTTATTACAGTAAGCTTAAAAAATAATATTTTATTTATGTAAATTAATTGGTAATTTTTTTTTTGTATTATTATTAAAAAAATATTTGTTTATAAAGAATAAAATTTTTAAAAAAATTTATAAGATTTTTTTTTGTAATAAATATTTTAAAAGACTTTTTTAATAATAAATAGATTAATAAAAAGCAAAAATATATCAAAATTTACTTTTTTTAATTGTTATTATTTATTTTAAAATTTATATAAATATATATATAATAATATGAAATTATTAATAGTTAATATTTAAAAAATATTTTAAAAAAGTAAATTTAAAGTTTATTAAAACATAAATTAATAAAAATAAGCAAATAAAAAAAGAAAAAAAGTATTTATTGTAAATAAATTAACAAAAAAATTATATAATATGTATTTTAAAGTTAAAAAAAATATTATTAAGCAAGCAAAAATATTTATTAAGAATTTAAAAATTTCTTTATATTTATTTATTAATAATTTTAATATAATTTTTGTTTTAATTTCGATTATTAGTAATATTATATAATAAAATTATGTAAAATATATTTTATTTTAATTAATTCTTATTTTTAATCACAATAATCACTATTGCAAATTTTTATAAATAATATTCTTAATTTATTGAATATTTGTTTATTGATAAAAAATTAATTAATACTATTTAACAAGATAAAATTGGAAAAAAATTTTTAAAATTTTTATAAAATTTATTTATATAAATTATAAATTAAAAAATGTATTTTTGAAAAATAAATCATAAGTTTTTTAAAAATAATATATTTATTATCATAATTAATTATATATATATTTTTGGATTAGATTAAATTTAACAAGATATTTTTATTATTTTGTTTAAAATATAAGATTAAAAATTTTGCTATTTTCTATTTATATAATTTTGATTTTTTTTGATTTTAGAATACATAAATATTTTAATAAAAAATTTTTTAAATAGCATATTTTGGTATTTTTAAACTTTTATAATACCAAATTATTTTAATAAAAGATAAATATTTCTATTAAAAGTTTTAACAATATTAAATATAAAAAAAAGTAATTTTTAATTTAATATATAGATAGAATAATAATATAATAGAAATTTACTTAATTTTTTATCAATTAAAACTATTTATTAAGTTATAAAACCAGTATTAAAACACAAATAATTATTTAATTGTCTGATGTTTAAGATTACTTATCAATTTATTACTGATTTTACTAAAACATAGAAAACTTATTTAGTTGTTTAATATATAAAATCATTTATTAATTTAATTAAGTAAAAAATTAAACATATAAGATAAAATATTTCTAATTATTTAATCTTCTATTATAAAGTTTTTAATTTAATTGAAAATTGACAAAAATATAATAGGTAAAGCCAAAATCAACCAAAACTTTAATTCAATATAATAATTTAATGTTTATTGATAATACAATAATTATAATAATTATAGTAGCTAAAAATAATAATAGTATAATAATTAATAAATTAAATAAAAAAATATAAGATCATAAAATGCACAAGAATGATAAGAGTAATAAAAAAACTGCAGTTAAGAGATTAATCAATAGTAAAAACATTAACTATATATTTATGTTAAATATTGCTAAGTTATATTCTAATATTTACTTTATACAAAGACAAAAGACTTCGAAAATTTATTAAATCCATTTCTTGTAAATAATAATAATGTTTTATTCTACTGTTTATTGATAACATTAAAAAAACAAACTCTTTGTTTTACCAGCTCTATATTCATATTTGTTACTATTTCCAGTTGATTTTATGATCCAATTATCTCTGTGACAAATTTTATGTCTTTTCTCTATTTGTTTATGCTAATTTTTTCATGATGCACTCATCATATTAGTACTTTCATCTTTTTAGTTGTTTGATTCGCAGGAGACTTGAGATCCAAGATCCCAAAAGCCAATCAAACTCTTGCCTGTTTTAAATTTGACATTTCAGATAAAGGATCGTGCGTTGGTGATCTTAGAGGTCTCGAATATTTAAAGCCTTCCCCTTTATATTTTTTGAACGTTTAATTGTATAAAAACTGACCAGATTTATTTATTTTAATTAACTCAAAAAATTTTCGGTCTTTTTGTCTTTAAATTTTTAGATACTTCATGCTATTTAAAAACGTATAGTTCACAGATGCTCACTTTATGACCGATTTCTCTGACTACTGAAACATACTCAAGGATCTCTTGATCTCAGGCAAGAATTATTACGAATAAGATCGAAATCATACTGATCCTTATTCAGGGTTAACTCAACATCGAAGTGCGGAATAGGAACGGTTTCCCCATCAGGATATTGAAACCCTTTTGGAAAATGATTGAAAGTGATCTTCAGCTCGGGAATACTATTACTCAAATGAGATTGGATATCCTGACTAAACTTCTCCAACACCACATATGCGCTCGACCCAATCAACGTGTTCACATCACATGGTACAGCGAAATAGCCATCGATATGAAATCTAACACTCAAATTGGTCACCATCCGTGCAGCCATCTCGAAATAAATATCCATAAACATGCCAACCATTTCATCGAGTCGAATAGCAAGAGCTTTGTTTTGAAATGGTAGGTGTTTCGGGACAATTTCAAAATAATTTAATTCTTCGATTATATCATGATTAAGGGGTGCACCTTTACCGCTTGTGTTAAAATCTTTGGAGTCTCGTGGTAAAGTGATACGTCCCGTACGATAGTATTCGAGAACATAGTGAAAGGCACGACCGTTGCGATCGAAAAAGTATTCGTTTCCTTTGGTGGGTTTGATGGTATTTTCTTTGAAGAGTTTACCCAGGAGGGTATGTGGTTGTGAGGTTAAAGTTGAGCGAAGGGTTTCATACTGGGTATTTATCAAAGTGATATTTTCTTGAAGATTAGATTAATGTGACTGATCGCATTCATGGTTTGAAGTTTTTTACGTGATTAATGAATCAATTTTTTTTGCAAAAAAAAAGGTTTACCTTAACGCCCCCCACGTTCAAGATAATTCGTTCGTCGGCAGTTGATTGAGACATTTTTCGGGAAAAATTTATGGTCAAGCAAAGCACAGTATAGGCTTTGAGAGGATATGCGCAGTTATTCAGATAATTTCTTCACACAATGGACCAAAGCAACCATGAACCCAGAAATAATTCTCTTTGGATTCCTTCCTCCCACAAAAAAAACCAGCAAAAACAGGTTAGTCAAGAAATGCGCGATCATCCACTAAATTTTATCATAAACAAATCAACCGCCAATAATAAACGTGCCTGAATGGGAGAGGTAAGATTTTGTATTATGAAGATACACAGAGAAGTAATAATTCATCATAAAATGGTGATATTTTTAATATATTTCGAAAAGTAAAAACCATTTTGACAAAATAAATGTTTTTAGATCTATTTAAAGAATTAAAACAACTTATTATTATTATTATTATAAAGAATATTAAACATTAAATATCATTTTTAGTTTGTAATTATTTTATCATATTGAAACTACTATTTATATGCTAATTGTGTTTTTTAAATTATTATTATTATTATTATTATTATTATATGCATACAAACTTTTTAATTACATATATTTGAAAATTTTAAAAAATGAATTTATTACCAAAAAAAAATTTATTTTATTATCTTAAAATCATTGTGACCAGGTTTTTTTGTTACTGATTATAATTGATTCATCTTCAATCATTAAATGATAAAGATTCCCAAACAAGAATAATTGGTCGAACCTGTTATAGATGAATTAACTCAATCGAGAAATATCGGCAATTCCCATGAACTTCTCATGATGTGACCATTGTTCCACTTTCACATGTAAGTCAGAATTGAATTCTCGGCAACACGTTCACGTTGAAATCATATTTTTATTTAAATTGGCAGTACCCTGACTTTGAAACATTAAATTTTCGAAAGCACATTTGTTAACCATGTCTCAAGAAACTATCAGGCAGAGAGTATCTTTGCAAACAAGCTCTGATGAAATTGAAACAAAATCTGATAATATCAGTTCAACTAACGAAACAGACCACAACCGTAGCTACAAACACGCGTGTGCTATTCACTTGAAAAATGTGCCTTCAGTTTTATCGAAAGAGGCACCCCCAGAAAGTTATCGTGGGTTTCTGAATCTTGCAAGTAAGGTCATCGAGATTGCAGCACTAGGAACCCTTTTCCTGAGCTTTTTTGCACAAATTTCAACGAATTATCTATTTTTTCTTTGACTTTAAATTTCCTACTTTTCCTATTCAAGTGTTAATTCTTGCAGTAAGCAATATTCGTTTGATCATTGAAAACTATTTAAAATATGGATTTCTAATATCAACACCAGGCACTTTTGTTCCTCCAGAGGTATTTATAACTGTACACTTGCATTTGCAGGGTTTCAATTAAATTTATCTACAGTTCTGTTTTTTATTTTGCTTGAAGGACTACATATTTTTCCCAATTTCTATGCTCCTCTTTCCTATCAATCTTCTCTTTGCCTACTACATTGAGAAAACCACTGTTCTTCCATTCATGACCGAAATCAAAACGGCAAAGGTGGAAGACAGAGAGCCTAAACTTAACCCAAAAATCCAATCAATCAATAAACGAGCCGCAATTTTACATACGATCAATGTTTCTGTCACTCTTTTTTATCCCACAATTTTTTCTTACTTTCTAATATTTCATCCAGTCCTTGCTACATTCACCTTATTTATTGGAGTTATTCTGTTTCTCAAGCTTCTCTCATATGCTTTGGTGAATCGTGATCTTCGGCTTTCTCAGTTGACTGGAATCTTCGCTTCAAAAGACATCGTTAATCTCAATCTGGATAGTTACACAGTCGAATATCCAAAGAATATTACTTTCGCCAATTTGGTTTATTTTTGGTTTGCTCCTACTTTATGTTATCAACCATCATATCCACGAGCGCCTGAAAGATTTCGTCCTGGTTTCTTCCTGAAACGTTGCGGAGAACTCGCAATAGCTTGTACTATGATGTATTTCTTGATTGAACAGTATGCTAATCCAACCCTCAAGAATAGCATACGAGCGATGGAAGAACTCTCTTTGATCAATATAGTTGAGAGAGTACTAAAGCTGAGCACGACTAGCTTGGCGATTTGGCTATTAATGTTCTATGCATTTTTTCATAGTTTCTTGAACGCGTTAGCGGAGGTTAGAACTAAAGATAACCCTTTGAATGAATCAATGAGTTTCATAAACTCAAGTATCAATTTTATTGAATAGGTGCTTCGGTTTGGTGATCGAACTTTTTATCTTGCCTGGTGGAATTCCGGTTCATTAAATAGTTATTGGCGACTTTGGAATCGTCCCGTCTATCAATGGTTCAAACGTCATGTCTACCTACCGTTGTTTGATCTTGGAATATCACCAATGATAGCTTCTTTGATAGTCTTTACAATCTCTGCAGCGCTGCATGAATTGATGGTCGGTGTACCGACCCATGCCATAATGGGCTACGCGTTTGGAGGCATGATGGTATTCTTTCCAAAAGAAATTTTGTTTAAAGTTGCTCTTTTAAATACTGAAATTCTGACTTTATTATGTATGACCTTATGCTTAGGCTCAAATACCATTAATCGAATTGACAAAGCCGGTATATATTAGAATTGGTTTCTTGAAATTTGTTTATTTTTTTAAAAAATAACTATCCCTGATCTCTTTCACAATTTAATTGTAGCTGGAAAAGTGGAGGGGTAAAGGTACAACGCTTGGAAATGTAATTTTTTGGGTGAGTTTTTGTGTGGTCGGACAACCAGCCTGTGTATTGTTATATTATTATCAGGTAGGCTATAACTGATTTATTTATTTTTGATGTTGATAATATATTATTTTTCTAGCTCATTTATAAATTCTTTCTCATTTTAGTGGGTAATTACACATCGAACATGACATTAAGTGGTTAAATAAACGATTCAAAGTATAATATATTTGGAAATATATGCCATCGATTAATGAACAATTTCTTCGAATTATTTCCTTGTTTTTGCGCCCATTATATTTTTCTATAATCCAAACTGGCCCATCCTTGCAACGTAATATATTAAACATTCTAATTTCCAATTCCAAAAGATTTAGGTGAGATGCTCAAAATTCAAATTACAATAGTTTATGAGTTGTATAAATGTAATTACAAATCTATAATACGCTAAAGTATCTTGGGTCAGTTTACACGTGGACAATATAGTTTATAAAGATGTGCGAACTTTTTCAATCAAAATTGGGACAATCGAAGGATCTGATAATGTGCTTAAATCACCCAATTGATCCTCTTCTTTAGCAACTATTTTTCGAAGAACTCTTCGCATTATTTTCCCGCTTCTAGTTTTCGGTAATTCGGACACGAGATAGATCTTTTTGGGGGCAGCGAATGGGCCAATCACTTTTCTCACTTGTAATATCAAATCTTTGTGATCAACTTCTTGATTGGGTTTCAAAGTGGCAAAAGCATTGACAGCTTGGCCTGCCACCTCATCATTGACACCAATGACGGCTGCCTCGGCAACAGCCGGATGAATAATTAGGGCAGACTCAATTTCTGCAGTGGATAAACGATGACCAGCCACATTTATAACGTCATCAACACGGCCACGGATCCAGTAATAACCGTCCTTATCTCTGCCAACACCATCACCGCTAAAGTAATACCCTTTATATGGATTAAAATAAGTTTCAATATAACGGTGATGATTGTTGTAAATTGTACGTGCCATTGATGGCCATGGTTTTTTGATAGCCAAGACACCTTCAACACTATTGCCTTTTAACTCTTCCCCAGTTTCTGGATCCAGTACAACTGGCTCGATACCGAAAAATGGATATGTAGCAGAACCAGGTTTGGTGGATATAGCACCAGGCAATGGAGTGATAACGATAGATCCAGTTTCTGTTTGCCAATAAGTATCGACTACCGCACATTGCTTCTTGCCAACCACTTCATGATACCATTCCCAAGCATCAGGGTTTATTGGTTCTCCAACCGAACCGAGCACCCTTAAACTTGATAAGTCATGACCTTCCACATGTTGTTCGCCAAATTTACGTAAAAGACGAATTGCGGTTGGTGCAGTATAAAATTGGGTGATTTTATGCTTGGCGACCGTTTCCCAATAACGACTTGGTGTTGGGTAAACTGGTGTTGATTCAAATAAAACAGTGGTTGCACCGTTACAGAGTGGACCATAAATTATATATGTATGCCCCGTGATCCATCCAATATCAGCCATACATCCATATACATCTCCTGGATGATAATCAAAAACATATTTCAGTGTTGTAGCGGCTCCTAAAAGATAACCAGCAGTTGTGTGAAGAAGACCCTTTGGTTTTCCCGTTGATCCAGAAGTGTATAGTAAGAACAGAGGATCTTCTGCTTTCATACTTTCTGGTGGGCAGTAAGGTCGATGCTTTTGAACTTCTTCATGCCACCAAAGATCTCGTGGGGCATTAAAGGGTACTTCGGAGCCAGTATGACGAAAAACAAGAACGTGCTCGACAGTTGGACATTCCTTTATAGCATCATCCACAACTTTCTTGGTTTTAATTATTTTTCCACCACGGCGACCCTCATCAGAAGTTATGACAAGCTTACTGGCAGCATCTTGTATACGATCACGTAAGGCATCCGAGGAAAATCCCGCAAAGACAACAGAATGAATTAGGCCAAGTCTCGCGCACGCCAAGAATGCAACAACTGCTTCAGGAACCATTGGTAGGTAAATTGCTACAGTATCCCCCTTCCTTAGACCATAACTTTTTAAAACATTGGCTATTCGACTAACATCGCGTAAAAGCTCCCCATATGTAATTTGTCGGGATATCCCCGGTTCATCTCCTTCATAAATTATGGCAACCTGTTTAGGGATATGAAATATAAAATCAACTTTGAAGGAAAATGGAAATTTTTACGATTTGGTAACTTACCTTACCCGGATCTTTTAACGCATGTCGGTCGACACAGTTATAAGCTGCGTTCAACTCACCTTCCGAGAACCAGGTCACGTCACCGTGCAAAAATCCTCCGGATAACACAGTCTTGAAAGGTTTATCCCAATGAAGCAACTCCTCGGCGAGCTTTTTTTAAAAAAATAGAAACGAATAAATTGCATAACTTGAACGATTTGTAACTAATGCTAAAAAAAGGTGTTTTCTCATATCAATTGCTTGCTAATCATCGGTCTATAAACTCACTTTTCCCCAAAAAGCAGTTGGATCTTGAATGCTCTCTTGGTAAAGCTCCTGATATTGCTCAAAGGAGTTAATATGTGGTTTTGGAAAATCAGGTGATTTCAAGCGTTCAGGCACTGGGTGAACTTGAATTTCGTTGCCGTTCGACATTTTAATGTTATTAATAATGTAGAATTCGTTTTGGCAAAGTGACATGTACCATTCCCATTATATATCAAGAATGGTAATGTTGATCAGTTGAAGTCCAGTGGCCAATCGTTTGGGAATATTTAATAAAGCTTCGACTAGACTGCAAAAATATAATATACAGTTACCTGGCTTTTGAAATTTGCCTATTTCATAGCAGGCAAAATATCCGCGGAAATACAACGTGATTTTAGACGAATCACTGATTGCAAACCTATTCAATTACCGAAGAATATTCCGATTTATAATAATTTATCGAATAGCAGCTGTATGTTAGCCGGTATTTTCCGATAAAGTGCTTTTCTGGTTCTAACCGTTCTAATCAATTTCAAAACATTACTCTGTTATGGACTCCCTAGCCGGTATTCTCTTTGGGAACGTTGACGAAGAAGGCCAAATCGACTACAATGGTTTAGATGAGGTAAGTTTTGAAGTTTGATTTCACTTTTGAATCAGTCAATTTTGTTCATTGACCTTTTTACTATGTTTTCTAGGAAGTTATACAATCCTTACAGCACGTCACTGAAAATGGAGGAGAATTTTTCGAAAAGCTGCTTCCTGTCTCTTTGGATTTCGCTGAGGTTAAAGAACAACAACTTGAAAAAGGCAGCGTCCAAGCTACCTTTCAGAATTCTAGCATAAAACCTGAAGAAAATGCCATAGATTTTTTCGAAATTGATGAATTGGCTGCAGAAGATCCGATTGTTTTGAATAAATACTATCCACAGGGTGTACACAGTCTAATAAACCTCAAACGTTCATTGACAATGCCAATATTATTACCTTCTCTTCATTCATCGCTCGAAGATTATGGTGAAGATTATGATCAAAGTGTGAAATCTGAAATTAAAGTCTCTGAACTTGATCCGGATCGCAGAGTTCCTGAGAGTAGCTATTTCCAATTTTTCGAGATTTTAGAGTTTAGACGGGTAACACATTTAACCTAAAGGTTCTTCTTTTCATTTCGCATTCAGAAACCCCTGTATGGGAGAAATCAATATCATTTGCCCCCGAAACATTTTCTATACCACCACAGCCTGATATCACATCTTTGTATCCCGCATTTAAAAAAGATGAGGTTCTAAACTTCACCCAACTATTTGCTACTAAAGTTCCTCCTCGACGCAAAATTCAATTGCGAACTCCAAAAGGTTCATGAATAATTAATATCGATCTAATCTTTTAAATCATCTTTACGTTTCTTTACATATTTAAGAAATTATATTTGAAGTGTCTAGCTTGGTCCGCCGTGAATTCGCATTTGAAGATGATGATCGCAAACTTTATCGGCAATTGTTGGAACAATCTGTAAATAACAATGATTTCTTTTCAATTCAAACACAAAATAATGGACCATTTGGATCAAAATCTATGAAGCCTCTGTGTGAGTCCCATCAAAATGGAAATGTTGAGATTCAGGTGAGAGCCTTTTTCTGAATATAAGACATCAGTGTATATTTATTTATCATATTTTTAATCCGCAAATTCAGGAGGAGGTTGACCTTAAATTTAATGAACAAAAATTTTTGGCCAATCTTTCAAATATTTATAACCCCTTAATGATGCATTCATGGGAAGATGATATCATTTGGGAGGATGACGATAATGCATATAGGTATTCATTTTATGAGTTCCCATATTATTTTACAAAAATTTAAATTTCCTTTTTCCTTCTGGTAGTCTGCGGAACTTTCGTAAAGCATATCAGGTAATACATTTTCTCGATTAAAGATGGTTTCTATTTGAGAATGATTATCTTAAGTCTTTACATTTTGAATTAATAGGCCAATCCCAAATCCTTAGAGTTGGAACGCGGATCTTGGGTGAATTCTATATTATGGGATTTTAGCCAAAAAACTCAAAACTCGATAAATCAAAATTTGGAGTTTAGGGAGACTCATGGATCTATTGATAGATCTCTTATGGAATTTTCTCTTCCAACTTTCAAGACAAAAAGTGGTAGGGCAAATTAAAATCCGGCAATATAAAGTTACATTATCTGTTAGCAAAAGTACCGATCTCATTTTATTTTATCCAGGAACTATAAAAAAAGGGACGCTAAGAAAGAATACCTCAAAGGTAGGAATCACATATTCTAATGGTTAAATACTTCCTCTCACACATATTAAATTGACCCGGAAATTTAAATTTTGTCTAAAGGCTAGTGATTATGATCTTTTGGAAAAGTATCCTGGTGGAGGAATACCGAAAATTCCTCTTACAAAACGAATTAAGACTGATCGATTCAATATTTCATGTGATACATCCTACGACACCAATCGTGATGGCAGAGATCAGAGAGTAAGACAAACTTATGGCCAGCTTGTTGTCCAACATTCTATTCCAGCTTTAAAATTACAGATCCCATACGTGAGTTAAATTCTTGGTACATTTTGATGTCGTATAGATACCAAAAAAATTACTTATTCTTATCTTTAAAATTTTAGTTCAAGACCAAATTGAGTAAAGCGGAATTACGTGCTTTTCATCGTACATCAATACAATTTCCAGTCGAACAAGAAATTCGATTTTCCAAGGTCAACTCTATGAAGAAACGTAAAATGAAGCACAAAGTTGCAGAAATGATGCGAACTTCCAAAGAGCTGACACTAAAGGACAATAGCAATTTTATTTTACTGGAATATTCTGTAAGAGAACTTCTCACATAACAGTATTTTTTGTTTCTTCATCAAGTCTATTACAAGGGCCTTCTTTATTATATTTGAAGGAAGAGTATCCTGCAGTTATGTCAAACACCGGAATGGGCAGTCTTTTGCTCAACTATTATCGAAAAACTGATCAAAATGATACGACAATTCCAAAAGTAAGTGTATACTTTTCCATTTCTTGTTAGGTTTTCTAGAGAAATCTGATTCAAATTTCCTATCTTAATATCTCAGCTTGATATTGGTGAACCTGTAATATTGGATGTAGCAGATGCCTCTCCTTTTATGAATTTTGGCGACGTTGAACCAGGCCAAATTTTGCCTGCAATCTTCAATAATTTGATAAGAGCACCCTTGTTTATGCATAGTCCAAAAGATTCCGATTTTCTTGTCATTAAGTAAGCATTATTTTATCAAGCACCTCAAGAGATTTCTAATTATCTCATTTATTTGTGAATTTCAGAAATACATACAAAGGAAAGACGAAATATTATATACGAGAAATCAACAATCTTTTCGTCGTTGGTCAAACTTATCCACTGCAAGAAGTACCTGGTCCACATTCGCGCAAAGTAACGACAACGATCAAAAATCGACTGCAAGTCGCTGCATTAAGGCTCATGAAAAAAAATCCAAATCATCGACTAAAACTAGGAAAGCTCTTAAAACAATTCCAGGAATACAGTGAATTGCAAATACGTCAACGTCTCAAGGTATCAAATTACATTCTTGAGTTGAATTTCTTTTCCGTTTTATGGGAAATAGTATCTAATTTTTAACTATCGATTTGGTCATTGTGCAGGAATTTGCCGAGCTTCAACGAAATGGAACTAACAGAGGTTTCTGGAGATCAAAATCAAAAAATCTCCCAAGTGAAGAAGACTTAAGGACAATGTTAACACCAGAAATGGTAAATATAATTTGATCTGATGCATCTGCATTTTCATTTATATTAATAGTTTAAATTAATCTTTTCTAGATATGCCTATACGAAAGCATGTTGGTCGGTCAGCGTCATTTACTGGATTCTGGTTATGGAAATGTTGGAAAGTCGGGAAACGGCGAAGAAGAAGGAGATGAATCTAAACTCTCCATCGAAGAACAACTAGCTCCGTGGATTACCACACGTAATTTTTTGAACGCCACACAGGTATCTTTCATGCCTCATTTTATACAATTTAATCAAGTTCTTTTATTCTGAAATTATTTAACATTATCTCGATCTACCAAATTTAAATTTAATATCAAGAATAAAGCTATGTTAAAACTTCACGGTGATGGTGATCCTACTGGGATAGATGAAGGCTTTAGTTTCATTAGAGTTTCTATGAAAGATATTTTTTTGAAGGTTGGGGAATCCGCCGAGGATAAACAAGGTAACAAATTTCTTCCTCAATATTTAGCATTTCATCACTAATCGTCTTCTCAATCCACAATAGCTGAAATCGAAAAATTACCCAAAAGTGCCCACAAGTACAGTGTTGCAGAGCAACAACAAAGATACCAAGAAGAAGTATTTTTCTCTCTCCATTTTAATAGGATTCTTTTAGCATAAGTGAATTTCTATAATAAATGAGATAAAAATTAACTTTTAAACTTTTCACTAGATAGATCGTATATGGAACGCACAGTATAACTCATTAAGTAATAAACAAGAAATTTTTGACGAATCGGGCAATGTCCAAGAATCTAAAGAAAAACACTATAAAGAATCTCGTAATAATAATGAACTACATCAGGTAAGCTAGAGGAGCTACAATTTTTGGCGATAATATTACTAACATCTTAAACTAGGCAGAACTCGACGAGGATCATACATACTCTTCGGCTTCCTCTCCTTCGATGTTTTCATCGGGTGACCTGGATGATAATTACTCCGTTGATGGCAGTATGGGATCCAGAGCTAGCTATGCCTATGGATCTCATCGCAATAGAAGGCTCACCATTACTCGCAAGGTAAATTGACCAATAGCAAGTATTTTCAGTATCTCATCATTTTTATTTATTAGCCTGAAACTCGGGTTGGCGCTTTCCTCCGTAAAATTAGATCAGGATGAGCTCAGGTGAAGAACTTTTTCAAGTTGAAGATGTGATAGATCCGGCTGTCATAAATGCATACATGCGGCATAGACACATGATCGAAGAACAAACAACGAGGTCAGTTATTATTTTAAGTAAAGGCATATATGTATTTATTTTATTTTAATTAAATCTGTTCAATACTTATTGTCAGTGCTGATAAATTGGAACCCACAAATGATGAGGAAAAAAATAAGCGCTTGAAAAAAAGGTATTTTAGGATCAATCTTTTATATTAAGAGTTTTATCTTATTATTATGTCGACCTATTTCAAGGATCCAAGATCAATTGGCAAAACTCAAGCGAAATCAAGAACGTCGTCTTCAACGTATGGCTGCGCGACAAGCCGAGACTTCGATAGAGGGATCTACTTCTAATCCAAAAGACAAAAAACCGGAGCCTATTGTAAGATTAAGATAAAACCATTAATAGACGCGAGTATTTTATAGTTTATTTTCAAAGTTCATCCATTTGAAAATCCTATATATAGCGTCGATGTGGAAACTGTGGAGAATTAGGCCATATGAAAACTAACCGAAAGTGCAAAAAATTTAAAGAAATGAATCCCGACAAACAATCCGAGCTATTCTCCTCTTCTACTTCACAAGACCCTCCATTTGAACAGGAACCTATAATTAAAATGGAAGGAACCAAAATATCAATATCAAAGGCTGTGGTGGAAAAGTGAGCATGAAATAAATTATACATAATTGTTAGCAATGATATTTTTGCGTCAATTTTTAACTTGAGCTTTCAAACAGAGTAACAGAAGCATCTTTAGCACAAGGGAACAAATCCTCAAGTATGTATTATCGCTTTCAGGAATTAATTTGTAATTATTTATAGTAATTTGTAATTATTACAGGTGAAAAGCGTAAGCGTAAAGAAACTGAACAAGAACACTTTAGAGATTATGTTCGTCCCCATGTTAAAAGCTACGGTCACGGCAGACGTCGACCCGACGTTGAATTGTCTAATGTTCTTCAAAGAATTTGCTATGCATTATTTGCAATGGATGAGGTTTTAAATATGTCTATCTATTTAAAATTTTCTTTTGGATTGATGTGCATCCTTCTAATTTTAATATTGTTCAATTTAGGCTGTCCCATTTATGAAACCTGTCAAGAATGCCCCACAATATCATGAAATAATTCAACATCCAATGGATCTGGGAACTATCAAAGAGGCAATTATTCTTTTCGATTTTTTGGTTCTTCTTATTAGACTTTACCTCATAAATGTTATTCGTTTAGAATTGCAAGAATTTCCGGTATCATACTGCTTCTGAATTCTTGAGAGATAT
Source organism: Geosiphon pyriformis (assembly GCA_016748015.1). Classification (NCBI taxonomy): domain Eukaryota; kingdom Fungi; phylum Glomeromycota; class Glomeromycetes; order Archaeosporales; family Geosiphonaceae; genus Geosiphon; species Geosiphon pyriformis. The sequence goes on along the minus strand of JAAOMT010000012.1, from coordinate 143,609 downwards.
TCAATTGATGGTTGATAACTGTCATCAGTATAATGGCAAAGATACACTCACAATATGGGCCGATAAAATTAGGAACAAGGCTTTAGAACTAATTAATGAGGTTAAGATTTCTTAACCTGCTAATTATATGATATTTGTACCAATTATTCTATTTTTAAATTATATAATTTTTTATTTCACACAGAAAATGAGTGATATAGCACCGTTAGAGCAAGCAATACTAGAGGAAAAGATGGAAATATCTCCAACCAAGCAATCTAGCCTGCATTCTCTTGATGGATAATCGAGAGACAAATTAATTTTACAATTTTTTCTCATATGCCCATCTTTCTTGCTCAACATGTCCTCATTCACTGGCCAAGTTGCAAAGTTTAACAGCAGCTTCGACATGATTTTAAGTAGACGACAAGCTGAATTTAGTCCATAGTAATTTTTCAATGTCTATTAGAAAGATGATCAAATCGAGTTTTTTGGGAAATTCTCCATCTTACTTAACATATGGTTTGTAGATATCCGGGATTTGGTTTCATTTTTAGTTTGGAACCTAAGTAGACGAAAATGTTCATTAAAATTTATTTGTAATTAAGGCTATTACCATTTTGGTTGCAACTTTTTGTTGAAGTCCAGCATTTTGATTGGTGCATTATTTTCTATACTGTTTTTTAAGCAAAATTTGATTTTTTAATATGTTTATAATGTATTTAATAAAAAAAACCAACTATTTTTAATTACAATTCTATTTTTCAAGTGTTATTTATATTTTTTATTTTGATATTTGAGTTTTTTAATATTAATGTTTATGATTAAATTATTTATTATATTTATTTTATGTAAATTTTTTTAACAATATATTATTATTATTATTATTATTATTATTATTATTATTATTATTATTTTAATTCAAAATTACTTAAATTATTTTACAAAAACAAAAACAATAAAATACATTAATTAAAATTACAATTTTTGGACATTTTATTAAAAAATATATTTTTTAAAAATTAGTTTAATTGCTTATTTAATAATATTTATATTTTATATAAATTAACCAAAAGCTTATATATATATAAAAAGTAATTTAACAAGTTTAATTTTAATATTATTATTTAAAAAAATTTAAAATGCAAAATTTATACAAAACAATTTAATATTGTGTTTAATACTTAATTTAAGACTAACAAAATTATATAATAATTAAAATATAATTTTAATATAAGCCAATTATTCTTTAAAAAAAAACATTAAACACGAAAATAAAAGTTATTTACTTAAAAAAAATTTAATAATAATAATAATTTCTTAATTATTAAATTTAATAATGCAATAGTTTTAAAAAAATATATTGTTTTAACCCAATTTTTGAATTAAATAAGACTATTTAATAATTAAATAAAGTATATATTAGAACATAACTTATTTTGTTTTTTTAATAAAAAATAATTAGTATTTATTTTAATAAATATATTATTATTATTATTATTATTATTATTATTATTATTGTTTATAATTAAGTTGAAATTTATTGTTATTGTTTTAATTAATAAAACTAGATTAATAAAAAAAATTGGTATTAAATAAAAAAAGCAGGTTATAAAACAGTAATAATAAATTTAAAGTTTCCAAAAAACACAAAACTAATGCTGTTCTTAGTATACTGGTTAAATAAAAATTTTAACTAAAGAGTTACTTTTAATCAAAGAAAAGAATATTATTAAAATAATTTTTGGTTGTTTTAAATCAGTATTAATTAAAGAAAATACTTTTATAATATTTAGTTTAGCTGTTTTTATAACTGAGAAAGCTTTTTGGATTGTTGTTTTCTTTGTTACTATAAAAAAAGTGTAAATTGTCTCTTTTTTTTACTTTTTGCTTTGGTTGGAATCATGAAAATAAGAAGAGAAAGAGTTATAATAATATTAATAATTTAAATTGTATAATTATATATTAATAATTTAACTTTTATAATTATATATTAATAATTTAACTTTTATCTTGAAAATTTAAAATTTTTTATATTCTCCAAAGTAACGAAACTAAAATTATAGTTTTTAAAAAAAAAATTGACTAATTAATAATTAAAAATATATATTTTTGTTTAAGGTCAAAACATAATTTGGCTAAAATTATAATATCTTGAAATATTTTTTAAAAAACTAAACAATTATTTTATCTAACTTGTAAATATTACAAAATCAATACATATGAATATTTGTATTTTTTGGTTTTTAATTTGAGTCTTGGTTCTTTTCCTGAAAACTCTTGATTTCAGATTTGCTAGAATACCATATTTTTTAATTTTTAATGATATCAGGAGAACTGATATATTGGTAGAATTCTCATCATTTAGTTGCAGGAAATCGAAATATCATTTTAAATGACGTATTTAGAAGCTTTCCCTAAAGTATCACGGAAACTTTGATATTTGACTTAATACTTGATTTCTCAAAATGGAAGTTCCGATAACCGTTCAAGACCAAGATGAAGTCAATATTATTCCTCCTGCGATGGAATTTATCAAAACTAGTTTTCGACCAAGGCAAAGAAAGCTGATAGAAATTTTTGGAGCAAAAAATTTAAAATTTAAAATTTTTTTTTTTTGGTTTTTCCTCATAGAACCTGGGTAATTTTAAAAATCGAATCGATCATAGAAAAACTCTTACATGATCTTGCAAATGGTAATCCTCTAATAATAAAAACAGTTTCAAACGCACTAGCGAGGAAATACATGTACACTCGGTACGAGAAAATCAAATAAGCAAAAATTATGCTTAAACACCTCAGTCTCATTTTTTAATTTTTTTTGTTTCATACAAATTTAATAGTTATGATTCACAGACTGGTACACTAAGGAGAAACCATTTAGTCGCGTCGAAACATTTGAATTTTCTTTCGTCAAAGAATCCTCACAGTTTCGCAGTTATTATCAGACTCTTGGAGATTATTCATGAGCTTTTGGTGCAGAACACGACAGCTACAAAACGGTTTTTTTCACATAGACTACCAATTAGAATTCTAACTTGCCAAAGGAAAATTTATGATTTTTCTTTTCACCACTAGTGATATTTATTACAAAGACGTCCAATTATTCGGAACTCAACATACAGTTGACATAGTAAGAAAAAAAAATACCACATAATTCCAAAGAAAAGTACCCTTTTTATCTGTTTTTTTTTTAGGGAATCGACGAATTAGCATGTCTTTTTCAAGTACCCCGTTATTGTTTGAACGTTGTAAGTTGAAATTTCCCAATTGAACCACAATTTATTGACTCACTATTAAAATTTTAATAATATACTTTTATAGACAGCTTCAGCGAAGGGCTTGGTAGCTGGAGAACTCAAGATTATACAGAAGGACGGGACAATTCTTGATTGCTCGCCCATTAACTATCAGGCAATGATTCAAGCATGAATTTTTTCATTAAAAAAAAAAAGCAATTTTTACCTTTCAATTGTATTTTGAACTAATATTTGCCACCCCAAAACCAATTCAAAAATTGAAGGGGACCTTAATTCCAACACTGGAGCTAATCAATAATATCCTTTTTTGACGGCTATTTAGCTTATTCTTTTTAAATTATTTAAATTCTTATTTAATATTAATAAAAAACGAATCGAAATTTCTAGCCAAGTCAAGTTTGTATTTATTATTGAAAAAGAGGTAGTATTAAATCTCAACTTTTACCTAAGCTATTTTTGGGTGCCAAATAACACTTTTTTCATTTCAACAGGCCACATTTCAATATATGCTTTCAAATGAAATATTTCAAATGCTTGGTGCTTGCATAATGATCACGGTTTGTTTTCTTTCCATATAAGATGTGTTGTTTAGGGAAACTATTAAGTGTAACATACACTTTCTTAGGGTAAAGGCTATCCAGTAAGTTGGCATGTTATATTATATGAATTTACTATGGCCATTAATATACCCTTGATACAAAGGATTTGGCAACACGCCAATTAGTTAAACTCATTGCGGATCAAATCAAAAGAAACCCACCCAATTGGAAGAAAATTGATCATGGTTATGCCGGTCAAACAAGCATCCCAATTTTAGGTTTATTCGATAATGATCCTTATGGTAATATATGACTTTTCAGCCCACTTAGCCATTCTATTTTCTAAAATGATTTTCTTCATAAAATGGGTTACTAGGAATAGACATTTTTAGCGTATACAGATGTGGATCGACGGTAAGTGCTGATTTACATCTCAACATGGCGTTGAGGCTTGTGAATCTAATTTTAAACTCTTTAGTCAATGTCATTCGATAACGAAAACCTCGCAACGCCCGATGTACAGTGGCTTGGAGTACATTGTCACGACTGGCGCAGGTATTTATAAATAACATTTTGATTGCATCGAGCAAAGAATACAATGGATAAGGTCCAAAATCTTTTCCTCCTTCAGATTCAATATTTCCATGAACGATTTATTACCAATTACGTATGCTGATCACAAGAAGGCTTTAAGCTTGCTTCGACGTGACTATTTCAAGGAAGAATGGAGGTAATAAAAAAATTCCTGGATGTAATAATAACAATTATCTGATCCGCTTACTAACTTTTGGTCTAATAAATAATGATATCTCAAAAGGCATGAGCTTTCTCGTATCTTGATCGCAGGCAAGAAAGCGGAAATACAATGTCTTTGCACTGGAGTTTCTGATAATCTGTTAGAATATTTGCTGAAGAAAGTAGAAATTCCCTCGGGATGGCTTTGATCTTCCATGTAACTTGGGTATCGAAGAAGCCTTTTCCCCGCTAAAAATAACGGATAATATTTGATAAAAAATATCTCAATTATCTGATATCTTTATCTGTTAGAGATTTAATCTCATTAGAGCCCTCAAAATAGCCAGATTATCTTATTCGTTCTTAATATTACACCAAAGAACAATCAATACAAATCTGTTTCGGTAAAATCAACACTAAATCCTTGATCGTGTAAAAGCTTGTTCTTCAGTTTTTCACGCTTCTGTCGCGCCTCCATCTCTTCTCGCTGGGCTAATAGAATTTCTTCTACAGGTCTTTGTCTTAGCGGTAAATCATCTTCTTTATCCAAATCCTTATGGGCAAAAGTCCAAAAGCAACGATAGAAAATAGCCAATGAATCAGAGATGAGAAAAAGAAACAAGTGCCAAAAGGCTTACAATTTCTCCCAAAAGAACAACGTTCTCCCCTCTTATAATAAACACTCCTCGTGGAATATCACCATATGCATCACCAACATAAATTCGCTCTATGGTATCTTGTAATACCAAATTTGCTAATTTTTGAGAACAAATTTGTTTGCGAGTTGAAACCACGTCGCAAATTAATTGAGATTATGAAAAAGCGGGCTTCATGAACGTTGTATTTTACCAAATTGATCAAAAGATCTTAACACTCCAATAAGTTTTCTACCGTCACGAAGAACTACCAAAACCTTTCCTAAAAATGAATCAAAGAGAAGATAATGAAAAATGAGCAAACTGAAAAGTTAGTAAAAGTCTCTTTATTTAAAGACTACTGCAGACTGAGAATAGAAAGGAAATTGAGTGAAGAAATAAATACTATACTGTCAACGCTATCCACCAGACTGGCCGAAGTTGTAAATATTTGTCCGGGTAGAAAATTGTCCATACTGTTGTTCTATTATCTTCTATGCTGCATGCACAGCAAATGCAATGTATAATTTTATAAATTAAGATCAATTACTTGATCACATGTTTATTGAGTGGCACTTGTCATTTTTCATCAGAATTGAGTTAAATCAAATTCATTAATATTTAAAAAATTATGCATGACATTGGAACAGCAATTTTACTAGAGAATAAAGGAAATAGGATCAAATTATAAAAACAACTTTTTCGGATATGATACGTAATTCAAGTATACGAGATTAGTCTATATAAAAAGATTTCCTCACTATTAAGTAGCTGATAAAATATTCTCTACATGAGACGGATCTCCAGATATAACAGCATGATGGAAATCTCTTAACAAAGTATCAACATCCTCCATGCTTTGAGGGCGAATATCCGCGAGTTTTTTGATCTTGTTTGTAACTTGTTTAATTTGTTCGTCACTGAGAATAAGATCAAGTTGCTCCACACGATTCTTGACTGCATTCCATCCGGTAAGACGATGACCAATAGAAACATAACGTGTCATACTTTAAGATAAAAGTTTTAAAATTAGTGAATTCTAAGTCAAAATAGAATAGATATGAGATTGAACAAATCTCAACATACCCAAAGTCTTCCGGTTTCAAAATCTCATATGTGCTAGGATTATTCAAAATAGCCTTGGCATGTATACCGGCTTTATGCGTAAAAGCACAATAACCGGTAATGTAATTGTTAAAAGGAACCTCGACACCAACTGCGTTAGCAACCAAGTTTTCGACATCACGGAGCATTTCTAACTTGTATTTGTTCTTAATGTAATCTTTGTCTGCAGTATACATACGAGCCACTAAACCACCTAATGGTGTTATACCATTACGTTCACCAATACCCAATACTGACGTATCAATATGAGTTGCACCAGCTTCAAGAGCTAAATATCGTAAAAGGCTTAACAATTTCAGATGGATGATTAAATTTTTATGACGAGGTTTTTAAATGGGCAAACAACTTACCAGCATATGCATTTGCAATTGCACATCCAGTATCATTATGAAAATGACATTCAATGTCACAAGAGACAACACCGCGAAGTGTTCTAACTAATTCGTAAACTTGCCTTGGACTGGCGCATCCAACAGTATCAGCAATACCAACTCGATTAACACCCAATTTATCGACTGTACGATATAAACTTAACAAATCCACCAAATCACTACGAAATGAGTCTTCAGAGGAGAATCGCACTTCAATACCCTTGGACTTAACAAAGTTAATCACCTCGGTTGCTTTTTCCGAGATATAAAGCATATCTTTGCCATGGGAAAACTCGCGTAGGTATGACGATGTGCCAATAACTACGTCTACTCCATCAACACCTAGCATGATTTTAATGTTTATATAATTGAACACAGTTAAGCAAAAATCTTTATTATATAAAAATCTTGACCAATAAAAAACACCATTACCAGTTTCAACTGCGATTTTGGCATCATCCATGTGACAACGAATATGAGTTAAAATCTTTGCTTTCAAACCCAATTTACAAATAGCAATACAGTCTTGCCGAGACTGTTCAGAGGCTGCCGGAGAAGTTAGTTCGATGTATTCAACACCGAAATCATCTAAAGCTTTGGCAATTTTAATTTTGGTTTCCGTATCAAAAAAAGCATTGGCAAACTGTTCCCCTTCTATTTTTGCAAAATTTCAATAAATATAATGTGGAAAGGGTTTAGAAACAAATTTTATTATTTCAAGTTTTTATCAAAAGCAGTATGGAGAGAGTTGGTAGTTTATATTCTTTTGGTTTCAAAGCCATTTTTCATGACTAACCTCTTAATGTCGACTCGATGACAGAAAAATTATTGACACGACTTAATAGGTCAGCATACCTTGGTGAGTAGGGATTTAACTGATCTTGCAAGTGTACACCAACACTATGGCCATTATTTGCCGAAGAATGTACACTACCGTTAGAAACTCCGTTCATTTTATTTTCGAAAAAAAAGCCAGAAAGATAACAGGAAAGACAATATCAGTATCAATATCAATATCACAAGGCAAGGTTATATGATTTTAGGTCTATTTATAATGAATGTTTTTCACAACTAAAGTCTATAAAAAGTTCCATCGCGAAAGATTACTGATTATCAAAAAACGAGATTCTTGGGTAACCGGAAACAATGTATTTTTTAAAATTGAGTCACTCATACTCATTTAAATGTTTATATATGTGATCAGTTTACAAATCAATTGAATTGTTAAACATTATTTTATATTTTTACCATATAATATTTTTACAAATGTAAAGTTTTATAAAATACATTTATTTTTTAACATAATAATAATAATAATAATAATAATAATTAAATAATCATAAAACAATCATTTTAATCTTTCTTTTAAAATTTATTTTATTATTTATTATTTCTATTTCTATTTATAGATTATTTTTAATTTTAAAAACATAAATTGTTTATTATTTAATTACAATGAAAATTTTTAATAACATAGCCATTCTGTTGTTCTCTGGAGAATTGTGCCACTTTTTTTTGATGTTGTAACTTATCAGTTCTTTCATCATGTTATTGTCAATTTATAATTTAACTTTTCATGGCAAGTTCTAGAAGAAATTAGATTGGTAAATCTTATTGCTGTCACCCGACAATTTTATCATTTGCCTAAACCATCATTTTCATTTGTTCCTAGGATTGGATTTGTTTGACAATAGCAAGTATAGCTAGAAAGCCCACCCCCTACCATTAACTAGCCAAAAACTATCACAACTTCTTAACCTGCACAGCATAAAATTCCCTAATTATATACATCATACCAAACAAACCATTGAAGCACAAGAACACAAGAATATTAAAAACTTCCCAAAGTTCTTGAATGAGTTGTGTGGTTTATAGTTTCTTCAAAATAGAAACTTTTTAGGATCTTTATGTTGATGTTGAAGGGGACCTTTAAAAGGAATTATAATAAATTTGGGTGTTTACTTCTAGAAATATATCACCTTTTGCCATAAAAAATAGATGCTTTAAAAGGTATTCTCTCTCAAAAAGCGAAAATATTAGAAACTTAAATAAATCCAACTTTTGAGTATTTAATAGATATTTAAGAATACAAATAATAGGTTATCTTTTCAAGATAGATATAACCACCCTTTAAATCATAAAATTATAACTTGCAAATATTTAACTTTGCCTAAAAGTAAACTCCCAAGTTTAGCTCTACACCATAAATTATCTCCTCTCTCTATCTTTACCTTTACGCGCCACAAACCTTAACTGTCAAGCATAACTAACAAATCACCTCATTTTTCGTAAAGATGATGGCAAGACAGAAACAACAAACAATGTCAGAGCTTAAACTTCGTCGGTTACTGGAACTTAACCAAAGACTACGTGAAGACTTGGATCGACCGAGAGTAATGGTTAGTGAGGCTAGCACCAGGTAAAAAATTGGGTTTCAAGGTTTTTTGTTTTGAGGAGAGAGTGAACGAAAGGGTAGAATAGGATATTATAGGATAGGGAAGGGAAAAGTAAACAAAACAGGAAAGGACAAAATATTATAAATATCGCGTGCTATTGAATAATCATCAATCGATATCTATTGTGATGTTAACCGATCATCAAAGGGTTTCCCAAATAGCATACAAATTGAATTTTTTAAACTAAAAAAAAGTCGAATTTAATCAATTCTCATCCTAATTTCTACCTCTCATACTAATAATTGAATCTCATCTTCTTCCTCTCTACACATTTCTCTGCCCATCTTCCTCTCTTCCCGCGCAGTCTAATTCGATATTGTAAAAATACTCGTGATTATTTGGTACCCTCAGTATGGGGCCCGGTGGATAAACGTGACGACGCTTACGCTCCATCCGGAGGATCGTGGTGGTGTTGTACAGTCATGTAAAATATATTATATTATAAAAGTAAATCAGTAAAAATATTTAGGATCAGTTAATCAGTAACGTCGTCAATTTTGGCCTATTTCGCACTTTTTATTTGTGTATCAATCTCATCATTCAAAATCCTCGTTCTTTTCAATCGAGCGAAAATCCCTATCTCTCGGTTCTCATTACCAATTTTCATCTTTTCCTTTTTCCACATACACATCTGGAACCTAAAATAATAATCACAATCATACATCACTCATTCATCATCATCATCATCATCATCATCATCATCATCATCATCATAATCATCATCATCATCATCATAAGAATAATCAATGTAATCATTATTGATACTATTTTTCTATATAAAAATCACTTACGTTTATTACGTGCACAGGCACATGGAATTCAACATGGCAACTGACAATCTGATGAAAGTTTTTTTTTAGAAATTCTTGATCAACGAGGTACCTGTTGTCAATCGCATCTAAAAGAAAAATTGATCGAAGCGTAAATTTAAGACCTAATATTCGGTAATCCAGGCAATATCATTTAATATTAGATGATAATTATCCAAGGCTATTATTCGATTCTTTCCAAATCCAAGTGTTTCGTAGATGGGAGACTGGGTACTTCATATTAGTAAACTGTATTATAATTCAGTTTCCACCAATAAAATGAGTGGGAAAGTGGCTAATTGTTATAATGCTATGTGATAGCAGATCAAAATTAAATTGCAAGATCCAGTTCAGCTTTCTGAGAGTTTTGAGATCTAAAATATCTACAATTGTATTTCACAACTGCACAATTTTACTCATCATTCATTATTCGAAAATTGATACTCTAAATGCTGAATTTATTCAACTTATCCTTATTATCTCAAGACTACAACTCCAATATTGTATACACATAAATTAATAATAGACAATTCATACTTTAATAATTATCTTCCTTTTCCCTCCGATTTTTAATGTTTTTCTTCTTTGGCTCTTTGTTGACCTCATTCTCGTTTGAACTTTCAAATTGACCAGATAAGCCCTGTTTCTGCTCCTTTTCTAGCTTTCGTCTCTTTTTTCGATCTCTCCGTTCCTGCTTTAACCTTTTCTTTTCTTCATTAGATATTGGCTTATCTTTAAAATCTGATTTAGCACTTAATGGTGTTGTCGTCGTCGTCATCCTTGTTGTTGGAGATCTGTTGGGAGTCGATGCTGAAATCTCAAAAGGACTTGGGAATAATGAGCTCCTTGCTACTGTTTCTGCAGACTTCTTAAGAGTCTTGAGTGGTGAAGAGCCCGCTCCTACCTCTTTAAAAATTTTAGAGGCTCTTATTGATGATGGGTTTGATTCGATATCCACTAAAGAATTTTGAAGAGATCTTGGTGTGGATGAGCCAACTCTACTTTTCATTAAAGAAGTTTTGGTCAGTCTTTGAGGCGTAGATGGAGGTTGCGAATTCACTTGTGATTGCGGTTGATGTTTCTGCTGATTTACTCGAGTCTTTTTTTTTGCTTGATATTTTTTATCTAAATTATCATCACCATCATCTAAAGGTGAAGGTTGACCTTCGTATTCGCCATCTGGTTCACCAATAGCATCTTCATTGGTAAGAGAGTCTTCTTCTTCTTCCCCCTGTCCCTTCAATGAAAGGTTTTGCGACGAGCCGTTCTTAGAAATAGGAAGTACCGGAGAACCAAGATTAATTTCATTAGATTTATTAAAGGTGACAGGAGGTGTTACGGGCAAGGAATTCTCGTCTATTTCCTGATATTCCTGATCATCAGGTTGCTTAGATGTACCAACAGCTTTTATGGTAGAATGAGACTCGGCTCCCTCATTATCTTCCTGCAGTTCTTGTCGATATTCAGCCATTTTTTGTTGATAATGTTCTTCGTATTTCTAAAGCAAGTAAAAATAATAAAGCCATAAATATAAAAATGATTTTTGACCGAAATCATCCAACCAAACTATCACCTTTTTTCCTTCCTCTCCTAGGTTCCTCCAAATGTTAGATAATTTAGAAATAACGGATCTGTCATCCAATTCTGGATTATTTCTCTTAATAATTACACGCATATCATTACAAAAAATCAAAAAGGGCTGCTGCGGCCTCTTGAATGGACGTTTCCTTTGAGATGATTCCTTCTCACTACTATTTTTGTGGTTTCGAAGCTCTGAAAGCGACACCCACGCATGACCTTGGCCTGCTAATTTGAACGCCTCTGCAGCCATTGCGAGTTGGCGACTTGCCATTTCCAGTAGCTCGGCCTACTCGTTTCATTATACGTTTCACGCGTTGTATTGAATTTTTTCAAAAAATCTTTACTCTTGGTGAATATTCAAGTTTTCGCGTCCTTACCGCCAAAAGAATAGGATCATTTAACTGTCTTTCCTCGTATTCTGCCATATCTTTTTAAGCATAGTCAACTTTTTATGTGTATAGAAAGGGGTCAGTTCGTTAATACTTATATACTTAATTTTAATTCTTGTATATTATTGTTACCTAACACAAATCATGAGGATTGTTTCATCAGTAAATCAAGTTTTCTGCGCTAATTAGAAGCAAAAGACCGATTTCCGACGAAATTTCAACAGCAAACTTCGTTTTATATTATGGAAGATTATTCACTGATAAGGAAAATTTGAATAATTAACGCGGAGGTGATGTCGCGCAATACGGTTCCATAAATAAGTAAGAATTACCTCGATTTCAGATGATCGAAACCCATTCAAATTAAGACGTATTTTTTTTACAAATAAAAATCTAGGGAACTAAATGGCCTATTCTAAGAATCGTTTCGCTGTTGCTCATAAAAAACGACATCAGGGATAATTGCTAACAGCACCGAAAAAAGAGAACCGAATGCCAATTATTATTTAAAGGTGGCGCAACAAGGCGGGTATCCTGATGAAGCTTGAAGTAAAATTAAAGTATTCGAACTTATCCAACTTTTCTCTGTTGATCACGCTGTTGTTCCCAAACTGCTTCAAAGCGACACGAGTTTTCTGGAGAAGTTATGGAAGACTTGAATTACTAAATGCAACTTGAAATGATTAAATTATATTTACCTAATCCTTCTTCGGGTGGGGAATCCCAGAACATAGCTAAGCAACAGTAATGTCGGACAAAAAGCTTGGCGGGGCAGAAGGCTGGAGGGTTGCTAGAACTTCTGCTGCAGAGCGGTGATAATGGGCCACCTCAATCATTACGTTGTAATTAATGTCTTTTAAAAGATAATCATTTATCTCACTCAAAGCGATTCTTGTAAGAGGAAACTAAAAGCAATTAGGGCAGACTAGGTCATCTATCACCAAATGAAACACGACTTATATCGAGCCCAAATATCTGGCTTGGATTTAGAAACGACAATGATGAAATACAAAGGTTTTCAAATGCTTTTTTCACCTAATATAAAAGAAATGTAAATGTTAAAAGTGCTAATAAGCATTTATTGAGAATCGGTTAAAACCCACATTTTGTACTAGGTAATTAATATTTTGTTGCCCCTCCTTTCGCCGCAATCAATGTCTGAATGGGTTTTGGGATATTGTTAACCAATTTCTTAATAAAATGCTTTGGAATTCCTTTTCATGCATTTTTAACATATTGCTCAAATTAAGTAAAAATTAAATAGTTTTTTATTTCATTTCTGAAGATTTAGTCCACAAGTTCTCAATTAGATTCAGGTCTGGGCTTTGAAGTATAACATTGTTTTTTTTGGAACCCAGCCATTTTCTTAGAAACATGTAATGTTTTTCTATATATATAACTTTTAAGAACACAAAACATTCCTTATTATTTTATATATTATATTAAGTATATTTTTTTGTTATTGGTAAAGTGTACATTACTGTTATAATTTAATTAATTTACCATTCAATATGTTATAGTTGGCGATTGGGCCACATTTCGTTACAGCATAATAATAAAAAATAAAATTTATTATTATTATTATTATTATTATTATTATTATTAAATTTAGTTTTAATTAATTGTTTAAAAAAAACTTAAAATAAAAAAACTCTTAATTTAAGCCAAAAAATGTTTTATTAATAATTAAAATTTGTTTTATATTTGTATTATTTAAATATTTATTTTAAAAAAACACATAGCCAAGCAGTTCTAAATATATATTGTTCAAAATTGGTTTTAATTTTATCAGATTTTCATAATTATTATTAAATTAAGCATTTATAAATAATAAATATTATTAGAAAAAAAATTTAAGTATTAATTGACATAAAATTAAGGATTATTTAGATGTTTTAAGCAATAAAAATATTGATATTTTGGTTAATACTGTCTTATTTTTAAATGTAATATTTTTAGTTTACATACAAAAATATTTTTTTAAAACTGGTAATAAAATTGTTTTTAAAAATACAAAGTATTTTAATTATAGAATTTTTTAGATAATTTATTGTATCTGTTAAATAATTAGATTTAGTATTAAAATTTTGAAGAGTAATTTGCTTAGAAACATAAATTAGATCAGATTTTTAATGATATGACACTTTAATTTTTACATAGTAGTTAAATTTATAAGCAAGATTACAATTAGAGTATATTCTTATTTTATAAAGATTTTATATTACAGATTATTTGTAATTATCTATAAATATCTGTATAATAAATATTATTATAGTGTTTTATGTCTGTATTATAAAAATATTGAGTTTTTAAATTACTATTAAATATCTATATAGCCATTTAAAAAATGTTTTTTGGTCTGTATATATTATTATTATGTATATTTCAATTATTTTTTTTGTGTTTCTTTAATATTACTTTGTATTTGGCTTTGTGTAAAAAGTTTGTTTTTAAAGATTGGTTCCAAAAATCTCTCTTAATTTTCAAGAATATTAAGATTGCTAATTGTAAAGTTGTAAATTTTATACATAATTTTGGTTTGGCTTATAAAAATAATATTTAGTTTATTTATTTTAAGCACTAAATTTTTATGAAAAAAAGTGGTTTAATTTTATACAATAAAATTATACTAATGATTATTGTTAGTTTGTTATCTACACTATCTAGTGGTATAATTAAGTTACTTAGAATTATTAAGGCTTTTAAAATTAAGTTTAATATATACAAATTGTGTTTATTTTTTTAATATTAGAAATATGGTCTTTGTATATTTAAATATTATTACCAAAAAATTTTTTACCTTTTTTTTAATGTTATTAATACTGTTTTGCTTTTAATTTTGCTGTTAATAAAAAGTAATAAATTTTTAATAAGCTAATTTTTTTTTTAAAATATTTTTTTATACTTTGAACTATATATCCTGTTGGGTTTATAATAAAATGACTAATTCTGTATTAATAATTTATATAGTTACTTTGCAATAAAAGTCAATTTTTTTACAAAAAAATATTATTTGTAAGCTTTTTAAAAATGTGTATAATTATTTTGTTGTAAAATTTAACTCTTTTATAAAAAATTTTAATTATAGACTACTTAATAATATAAAAAAATATAAAAAAATATAAACAAAAAAAAAGTGAGAAATATGTCAAAAAAGTTGTTTTAGATTCAAGTTTAAAAGTTACTAACAGTTATAAAAATTGGTAGCTAATTAATTTCAAACTGTTAATATAAGATGATTAATTTTAAACAGAAATAATTGAGAATTTTTATGTTTTTTTAAAATGAATTTTATTGGTATTATTTATAAAAATTAGGAATTATAATAATAAATAAAATAGCCAATTAGAAATAAGCATAGTAAAAAGAGAAATTTCAAGATTTTTTTTAAAGAATTGCAGAATTTTTTTCAAAGAATTACAAAATTTTAAAAAATTTTATATAACATGAATTATATATATAGTGAGAGTATTAAAAACAGAAAAAGTAATTTCAGGAAAATTCAAAAAAAATAGATAAAATTAAATTCAGAATTTAATTTAGATAAAACAATAACTAGCAATAATTATTTACTTTGCTCCTTCTTTTAAAAAATAGTTTTTTATAACTTAAAATAAAATTATATTAATATTAAACTTATGTTATCATCTTTTAATTAAAAAAATATTAATTACTTCTACACTATTAATACTCTATATTGATAGAATTTAATAGTTAAATATACTGAACCAATAGCTCTTAACTATAACTATTAATAGGATATTAATTTTTTATTTTATTTTTTATTTTTATTTTTATTTTTTTATTTTATTTTTTTATTGTTTATTAATTGATTAAAAAAATTAAGCACTAAGTATTTAACATTAAGAATAGTCTGATAAAAAACTTGGAAATAAGAGTTAAAATTTAAGAATAACTTATCAGAAAAACACAACTGTTAAAATAAACTAACCACTATGTTGAAAAAAAAATTTACAAAAGAAATCATTAATCAAATCTCTATTTATTATACAAAAAACTCAATCAAAATCTTTAAATTTCAAAATCTTTAGAAATTACCAATATTTCCAGCTATTGAACATTAAGTTATGAATTTGTTATTTATTTCAACACCCCAAATAATTTATAACATTGGAATTAATTTGTAAAGAAAGTAATTCTACTAAAATATTTAGTGAAAAATACTAATTAAGATATATTTTTTTTAAAAAAAAAGTTTTTTTTATATAACTTATTGTAATATTATTTTATAAGCCAATATTTTTTTTTTAATATTTTAATAAACTAAAAATATATTTTGTTGAACTATAAGTTATTTTTGCAAATTATAGACTATTTTAGTGAATTGTTAAATATTTGATTGAATTACTAAATATTTTAGCAAATTTTAACTATTATATAGTTTAGTATATTATATAATCTAATTATTATAATTTAATTATATTTGTTTTTTGTATAAATCAGATTATTAATTGAATAATATTTTAAATAATTTGATAAGATAATAAGTAATAAATTAAAATAATAATATATATTAATTAATGATAGAAATTATAAAAATAATTTTATGTCAAGTAATATTTCAATTTTTAATTAGTAATAATATATAATATTGTTTTGATTAATCTAAGTAACTGGTCACATATAACAAAATACATAATTTATATATAATTTAGATTACTTAGTTTAATGTATTATACTAGATAGTATTTAGACTTTACTTATTAAATATAATAAAAAAACAAAAAAAATATTATCAGATTATTATTATTTTATATATTATTATTAAAAATAATAAAATAAATTTTGTTTTGATTGTAATTATAAAAATACAAAAAATTTTATTATTATTATTATTTTGTTTAATTTATAGTTAATACATAAAAAAATATATTTTTAAAATTATAAATTTAAATAAAATATATTAATTTAGTATATATATAATTTTTTAAATTTTAAACATTATTTTAAGAATTAAAATAACAAATAAGAAAGCAAAAAATAATAATAATTGTAATTTTTAATAAAAAAATTTAATAAAAATATTGTTTATTAAATAATATATTTTTATAAATAAACAAATAAACAATCAATTAAACAAACAAACAAACAAATAAATAAATAAACTTGTTTGTCTTTTATAATTAAATAATTATTAAAATTAGAATTTATGTAAATGTATATATATCAATGTTTAATAAACTTTTGACTTCAAAAACAGCAGCATATTTTATTCCAAAATTTTTACTATAATCAAATCAAATCAAATCAAATCAAATCAAATCAAATTAAATCAAATCAAATAATCAATTAATCTAGAAGAAGTAGCTCCCGTCGAACATATTCCACAATAGTTCCAACTTCAGCCATAGCCCCGATTCCTAATCATTTTCGAACCAAAAAAATCCGAGACTGAATCAAATTTTCAATAAGCTTCCAAAAATAAAACCTTTCTCTCACATACCAGTGTCACCACATGCCAAGGTTTTGGAAACTGGATCAACAATTTGAAATTCGAGTTCATCACGTAACACTGATAAATGCCGCGCGGTGAATGGATGATTCCACATATTTGTGTTCATTGCTGGAAAAACGACTACTGGACGGGCGAGGTCCCATGCTCTAAGAACACATGTCTTTGTGTATATATGTAGAGTGAATTAAAATGATGTGATTAACCGTGGAAATATATATTAAACAAAAAAATGATTCATTCAATGAAAAAATAAGGGGTTTTCCAATGTATATATATATATATATATATATATATTGTAAAATTACAATGAGATTATCACAAAGACCATTTGCAATTTTTCCCAACGTGTTTGCATCGAGTGGTGCTATTAGGAAAGCATCAGCCCAATTTCGAAGCTGTTTTAAAATAGAAACACGAAATAATCAATTGGATTCTTCAAAAAAAAAAAAGAAAAAGAAAACAAAAAAAGTTAAAAAGTTATACGAACCTCAATGTGCATCACTGGATCCGATATCTTATTCCAAGTCTATCCAAAATCATGGGAATCATTCGAAAAAACAAGATTACCAAAAATTCAATAACTCTTCATCTCCTCACTTTGATTCAAATAAAAAGCCAAAATTTACAACCTTCCATTCATTCTCATCCGTTAATACCTCAATTCCATCTTTAATCTTTGTCACTGCCTCACAATCAAAAAAGTGTAACGCATTTTTGGTTGCACATATCTTTATTTGCAGATCAGGATCAAGCTTTTCTTGTCAAGTTCAATCAGATTGGGATAATAATAATAATAATAATAATAATAATAATAATAATAATAATAATAATAATAATAATAATAATAATAATAATAATAATAATAAATAATAATAATAATAATAATAAAATTAAATTTTATTCAAATCTTTAGCAATCATAATTATCATAATAGTTAGTTACCTCAGTTAACAATTTAACCAATACTGGAACTTTGATACTGGCCACACTACCGGTCGTCCCTATCAATAATCTTTTGATCTTTTGCTTTTGACGGATAGGCTCAATAGAATCGGATAAAGTTATCGTAGTCATTTCTTAAATTTTCTTTACATTTTTTAAGAACACATTATATAAGAACATTGGCTTTAAAAATAATAATTTCAAAACCCGATCAAAATTATAGAATATTTACAGATTTAATCCCGTGTAAATATTGACCAATAATATTTTTGCAGTTATGACGTCCCAAAACATAGGATCACTGATCTTCCCTTTCACATGGCTACTATTCCTACCAATATAGATTTGTTCTTTGTAAATATTCAAAATTTCACATTATATGTGATTAAATCCAGACGATCAAAAATTAAATAATTGAAAATGGTCTGTTGTGAAAAAAGTTTTTGCTCGACCAATTTCTTTTCAAATATCTACTCAACCTGTACCAAAAAAAAACAAAAAGTGCGCCACTATAATTGATATGTTGGGTAAAGAAATATGTCGGTACTAAAAAATACAATATTTGTAACATGACAAGAGAATATCGCCACATTTTTCTTATTTTACCATTCTCCTTTTACTAAATGCCACGGATACAGAAAAACTAAAACCATTTGTAATTGTTGAACATACAAAGGCTCATTGTTTCAAAAGCATAAATATCAGTTCATTACTCATTACTTACAAGTAGAATTTGAAAGCTTGAATGCAAAATGATATTTGAGAATTTTGGTTAAAATTTTTTGACAAGAAGTTTTGCATTCAACAACATTATATTTTATTGTTAATTGAAATTGCTTTTTTTTTTATTTTATATTAATACATTATTTAATTGTTAATGTCTTGTTTAATAATACTTTTTAAAAAAAAAAAGATTATTAAAATTAAAATTTGCAAAGATTAAAAACAAATGAAATATTAAGTAATACTAAATAATATATTATATCTAGAAAATTTACCAATATTTAAAACTACTTTGGTTGATTAATATTATAATTTATTTTTTTATTAAATATAATCAGTCATATATGTATTAATTTATAAATTCTGAAATTATTGATAATATTATTGTTATTATTATTTGTTATTATTATTTGTTAACAAAAATATTAATATTTTATAAAATATTTTGTTTAATAATTTTATTTATTAAATTAATTATATATTATATATTATATATATATATATATATATATTTTATTGTTTACACAATAATATAATATAACTGTTATTTAAATATATTTAACATGTACATATTTTATATTAAATATAATTTAAGGTTTTTTTTATATATATAATTAACTATATTATATATTATATTTAAAAATAAAATCAATATTAAACAAAAAAACAAACAAACAAACAAATAAATAAATAAATAAATAAATAAATAAATAAATAAATAAATAAACAAATAACAAATAAAACAATTATATTATTAAATCATAAATTGAAATCAATATTAAAATAAGTGATTTTTAATTTCTATTTAAAGATTTTAAACAAAATATTATTACTTTGTTTTTTGTTTTTAAAAATAATGAAAATTTAATTTATTTATTAATTAATTAAAAAGATTTTTAAATAATTTTACGCATATTTCATTATAAAAATTATAATATTAATTATTTTATCTAATTTTTACTGATAAAAAACGAAATCTTTTTTCTTTTTTTATTTGTTTCTTTTTTTAACGAAAATGTTTTAAATAATTTTTAATGAGGTTGAAAATTTTTTTTTTCGGTCAAAAAATATTGGTTTATACATAACATACATATTTTTACTAAAGAAAAGATTGTGTGTAAATTACAAAAAATAAAATAAATTTAATAGAAAAAAAAAATTTTTTTTTTTTTTGATGATATTCATCATAATAAATTCATAAAATGACTAATTTTCTATCACAAAATATATATGAATAGTTCTTTTAATCACCCGTAAATGGGAATCCCAAAGATTTATTGTTTTTCATAAATGATAATTTTTTTCGTCATAAAATAATGTATTAAATTAGATACTAACAGGACGGTCATATAAGTTGACAAAGCTTTTTTAACAGGTGCCAATTTAAATGACCGACAAAGGTAGGGGGCATTTATCATCATCTTGCTTTATTTAAAATCATTGAGGGACAATCAAATCAAAATTTTTACGTTATTTTAACTGCTATTTTATTGGCTAAATTAAAATTTTTATGTATGAGAAAAATTTTGACACACAACATGACACACACACACAGTCAAAGCTTAATCCCTGTTTGTTAGTTTGACGTTTCTCATGCACATTTGATTATGTTTTCTTTTGATACACATTGAAATCATAAGTTTTTTGTTATTTCGCTTGATAAGAACATGATTTTTTCGCCCAAAAATAATAACTTGGCATGAAAATTCCCCCTCAGCTGATTGACTTTGCCTTTACTCACATGTGTATGTGTGTCTGTGTGTCTGTCTGTCTGTCTGTCTGTCTGTCTGTCTGTCTGTCTGTCTATTTGTCTATCTGTCTATCTGGTTTTGTTCGATTTCCTGTTTTCTTGGTTTTAATTTTTATAATTGATCTATCATTCTTTAAATCAAACTAAAAATAGTATGTAACTGAACAGATTGAGTTTGACGCGTAGTTTTTCGACGCTAATAAAAAGGACCGTCATTCGCCGTCTTTTCCTTCAGAAAGTTTTTTTTTTTTTTTTCGTCATTATTTGTTTAATTAATTAATTTTTTTTTTTTTTTGTGAATTCAGGATCAAACCCTTTGTTGGAGGTTATATTTAATTGTACATTTTGCTTTTGAATTTATATATAAACTAGTTTCGGTTTTCACCCAAATTATTAAAAAAATCCACATTTTTCTTTGCGAACTTTTCCCTATCACATGAAAAATATTCTAACTAGAATTTTTAATATCTTGAATTTTTTTTAAAAAAAAAAAAAAATGAATTCTCAACCAGAAAAATCAAACATAAATGCTTTGGCAGCTCGCTCACCAACTTTTTCCTCAACTAACATCTCCATCCTTCCAACCAAGCCAACCTCAATAGAACCACCACAGTGTTGGTGCAACAGACCAACAGTAAAGCGACGCGTCAAAAAACAAGGCGAAAATTTTGGAAGATATTTCTGGGGATGTGGGGGATTTGCTGGCCATGAGCATGGCCAAAGTTGTGAATATTTTGAATGGGTACCAGAAGTTGATTTGTCAAATGTTCAATTACCGGCTGGTAACCCACCTCGTGACTCTATTCTATTCGACGGTACAAATAATGGTACCCCCCCTAATACTGTGTCAGAACGAGCAGCAGGAAAAATGGCAACTCACCAACATATTCCTAACTCCACAATTAAAAAGATTACCCAATTCTTTTCACCGATAAAACTAAATGATGTAATGACATCAACGACTGAGTTTTCCTCATCTCTTACTTCAACATCCCCTCATAATCAAACTAATAACGAAAACACATCAACACCATCCCCATCAAATCGTCACGTTCGATTCGCTGAGGAACCAAACTTGATCAATTCTATACCAATTCTCGTCTCTGATGAAATGGATACAAAGATAGAATCCAGTTCAGGAGATTTCATGACCGTTCCCACATCACCTAAATCAACACGTGAAACGGAAGCCGAAAGACCTCCAAGCCCACGCCAACGAACATGTTCATCCCCCTCGTCATTATCTCGAGGATCATTGTATCACACAATATCTCATCCATCTTCATCGACGTCGAAATCACAAAATCAACTTTCATATCAATATAAATACTATCAAAATCCAACTCCAGAGACAATTCCACGATTCACCACTTCGGAACTTCTCAGAATTATCAAACAACATTTTGATCGTCAAGAATATATGTGTGTCACACAAGAACGATCCAGTCTAATCGCCAATACCGACTTAGAACATGCACGAAAAGAATTAGAGACGTTAAGACATGAAATGCAGTTACTGAGCCGCGAGAATGACGTTTTGATGAGGGAAAAGGCATTGTTGAAACGAGAGTTAGATGAGGTGAAGGAAGAATTTAGAGTGTGTAAGAGACAAAGGAGTAACACTAGAGAAGATGTTGACGAGGAAATTATTGAAATCGTCTAATAAAGAGACTTTGGCTGGGAGATGATTTTATTATGACCGGAAATATAATTCCAAAGATGCGTGCAAGATCGATAATGATAATAACAAAACAACAAATTTTGGGCAAAAGGTTCGCTTACATGATTTAGAGCATGATGATGAAATATGTTTGGGAGGCAAATAATTTGCTCGTGAAAGCGCTGAACTTATCTGCGTTAGGTCTGATGAATACAGTACTCGATCATCTTGTGTCAATTCTTGGTCATTTTCCTCGAGATCCAAACGATTTTTATCAAAAGACAGTTTGATTTTTTGAGTTGTGATTTGGATTGAGTTTGATTTAAGTTGGGGATATGGAGGTTTTTTTTTAAACAATTTTTATAAGCGTAATTTGTAAAATTGTGGGACATGTAGATAATTTGTATTTATTAGACACAAAAATATTGTATGGACAATTTGAATATTATTATTATTATTATTTTTATGTTACCAAGAATTCCTATTGTAAATTTTTGGAAGGAGGTTTAGTGCAACTATTTATAGCTAGATTTTGAAAGATTAAAATATTTGTAAAAGACAGAGGATAAACAATATCTGTTGTGAAACTCTTTTAGCTTTTTTATCAAAAATTACCCAAATTTTCATTTTTAAAAAGTATTATATATTATTTTTATATTTAAATATATTGTTAATATATTATTTTTATTCTCATCCTATATGAGAATTAAAAAATAAAAAAACAAATGCTTAAAAATAATCAACGTTTTTTGAAAAAACCATCAAAGATTTATACTAGGCTGTAAAACATGTTTAAGCGTAAAACGCATTGAAAAATATAAGAGCTCAAAAAATAACTGTTTGATTGAAATCTTGTTTTTAACAATTTTTCTGTCACTAGAATTTTGTAGAATAAATAGAATGTTAAAACGATATATTCTTAAATTAATAAATAATAATAATAATAATAATAATAATAATAATAATAATAATAATAATAATAATATGCGTATATTTTTTTTAACATTTATAAAAAAATCTTTTTTAAAAATTTAAAATAGAATACAAGGAATTAATTTTTTTAAAAATAAATAAATTATTATTTTTAGTTAGTTTGATACAATAATACATGTTCTATTTATGTGTGTATATATAAATATAGACAAAATTCAAAATTCAAAATTCAAAATTCACGAATTCTTTACATTTCAGAATTCGATTCATCCAATATAATCTTTACTCCACCAGCAATCTTAAACTTTGGCTTTAAATGCCTTGATTTTGATGAAACTCGACAAATCTCTTGAAAATCACAACCAATCACCGGTTGCATTAAATGTTTAAATCGAGACCATGGACAATATAATGTTTCGCAACCGGGAATTATGATTGGTATCTCATTGAATAATAATCGAATTAATGGGTCAACTAAATGATTTTTAGATGTGGTGGTGGTGTTAGTGGTAGTGGTAGTGGTAGTGGTAGTGGTAGTGGTAGTGGTAGTGGTAGTGGTAGTGGTAGTGGTAGTGGTAGTGGTGGTATTGGTATTGGTGGTAGTAATTCCTTTTAATAATCCTTCTGATCTCGGTTTTAATTTTTCCTTCAAAGAATATTGATATATCTCAAAATAAACGTTCGCGGCAAATGGTGATATTTCACTAGTACGAAATTTACGTGATGCGATTTGATCAGATGGACTATCAGCTTTTAGGTCATGATCATCTTCATATAATCCCTAATATATTTATATAATGATATTAGTATGATTTGTTTGATTAAAAAAAAGTATTTTAATTTATCAGTCCCCCACTTACCAATGCTGTCATCAAGAAATAAATAGTTTCAGCATGACCAAATTTCAAAACACTCTTCACCTGGGATCCCCCTTCCAAAGCCTCATCCACTGTCTCTATAAGATTATTAATCAATTTACAAGCCATTTTCGAATTTAGACTATTCCCATATGAATATGTATAATAATGTTCCATATCCGTTAAATACTCCAATGTCAATATCTCATCTTTCGTTAATAAACTACACCAAGTGGAAGTATTTCGAAAGAACGAGACCTCAAATACACAAGCTCGATTTATATAATCTACATGAATCGGTTCAAGTGGTGGTGTGATACCTAATTTTTCGGTAATTCGACGTGCAATAGGAGATATTTTTTCATCCAAGTATCTTGATTTTTCGAGTTCAAGTTTTTTAGATTTCGCGACTGTTGTGAGCCATAATGGACATGCATGTTTCATGGCTAATTCTTGATCGAGACCCTTTTGAATGAATGAATGAATTAGAAAAATTTTTAATAGATTGAAATATGATTTCTCTAGATTAATTAAATTTCTTCTCACTTATTCATCTATGAAAATTTCAATATACACTCTAGTAAAATAATAATTTCAGCTTACTTTCGGTTCAGTACGTATATACACAGGTTGTAAAGAGGCTTTCCCAAGCGATCCATGGCCTTCAAATAATCCAAGTGCAAAAGCTGATCCCGATTGACCGGATCTTGATGACCGATAAACAATGGACGATTCAAAAACCAAAAGTACCCCAGAGACTAAGATAAAACTCGGTTACCAAAAAAAAAAAAGTGTATAATTTATACCTTGAAACAGCAGAACTTTTAAAATCGACAAAGTTTGAATGATAGGTAAAATTTCCCCAGAATTTTCGATAACGTGTACTAGCTCTTTTGCCCATTAGATAAAGTTCGTGTTCACCGTTATGGGAAAGTAATCCGGCTGTAAATTCGGTGAATGGATTTTTCTGTTAAGGTCAGAAAGATGACGATAATATTAAAACAAAAATATTAGATTTTTAAAGAATAAAAAAGAAATTTGTCATGATTTAAGAGATAAAGAGTTGATGACATTTCTTTTTAAATCATTTATAAAATTTTTTGTTATTTGGATCAATATTTTCAAATGTACACATAGCACTCCCTCTATTACCTTCATTTGATCTAATTTTGTCCCATAAAATAAATCAAAATTTATCCTACCCAACTCTTAATCCACTTGGTTTCTTCACCAACCCGAGAACAATTGGCAAATAACCATTGTAGTGCGTCAAATCGAAAAACATCACTTGTAATCGGGTTTCGTGCGCCTTTTGATTTGCAAATGATTAAACATTTTTTACATATGATAGATATTTGATAGACGGAATTAGAAGTTGAGTAAATAAAAATGAGATATTATCTCAGATATTAAATGATATGATATATTTTTTCAAATAAGAGAATATATACTTTCATTTCTCATTAAAATTTTCTAACTAATAAAATTGAAATTGAAATTTTTCTTTTGAATAATTAACAATTACCATGACGCGAAATCAAATGCACCTGAATTAAATGATAACCGTCAGGGGATTCAACTTCATCTTCCCTCTCTGACAAGATAGGGTATGGTTTCTTCGAGCCAATATGTTCTATTATCTCGAAAGAAGAAACTTCACGTGGTATTTGAAAAAAAATATATAATAACAAGAAACTACTAAAGATAAGAAAGATTCGAATAGCCATGGGCTTCGTAAGAAACATTCAGATGCAAAGTTAATTATTATTGTGTATAATATTAGAATTTATGGGTATACATATCCTTTGAAAAAATTTTTATATTACAAAACAATGCAGCATTTTTTCACAATTGTGGTGCCCCATCATTTAATTTAAACTTTAAACTTTTAAGTTGATTACATGTTTACATAATTAAATAATTTAAGAAATTTAATGCTAATCGCTTAGGGCCTACTTTAAAAAGTGGAGAGGATTAAAATATTTTCTGATGAATAAAATCCAAAACAACTTGTCACTATTTCAAGAACACAATACACGTGTTAACTCGAAGTTACGCAATTTTTCAGCGATATAACGCCTCGATTCATATTGCGAGAAAATCAAAAAAATCTAACGGAAAATAAAATTACCACTATTAACTGGCAGCCCTGAACCCAATTGAGAACATTTGGAAGCTGTGTGAAGAACTATATCCAAAAACATAAAGTCTTTCTTAAGACCCACGTAATGTGAGAAATTCGATGCCTCTCTTCTCGACAAAGTATTAATTAGATATATATATATATATATATAATTTTCAATTTTTGAAAATAAACTTAAAATCGATCAAATCAATATTACATATTTCCTTTTTCGAAAAATTTGTTGATCATATAAACTTGCCGTCTTGTAGATAATGAATTCACACTAACAATGGTTTCCAACAACAACGAGATAATAAATCGTCTTTACCCTGACCACCTAAAATTGAAACTTGTCCAAGTGATACACAGACATGGTACTCTTTTCAAAATCTCTTTATTATTATGATTTTTTTTAACTCACAGTCTTCCTCAAATTAGAAGCCCTTTTCTTCTTTAAACTTTCAAAGGTGAACGAACTCCTGTAGCAAGACGGCTTGAAAAATTTATTCCTCCGGTATGGAACTTGTGTGAGGCGGTTCAAAAGTTTCAAAGTAGCGTCTTACTTCTCAACGGGAAGTCTACTGGACTACTTATAACTTCCCCTACTGAAGAACCAGCAAAAAGTCCTCCTAACCTTCAAAACTTTTCTTATCGGCGTGTGTTCGAGACCACCACAGAGTCTGACCGGCCAGTTCAAGAACCACCTGGAGCATGGTAAACTTTTTCAAAATTACTTTATTTGGCTTCCGTCCTAACTTTTTCCCTTTTTTTAATGTGTGTTCCGAAGCTTTTATGGACAGGTTTGTTATCTAATTTCTGCTTTATCCATTTTTTTTTTGTTTCAAAGATATTAAATGTTGATTTTCCTTTCTAAATTCTATTTTTTCTAGCTAACTGACAAAGGGCGACAAACAATGGTTGCTTTAGGGAAGAATTTGCGCACTCTATATATAGACAAGTGAGTGAATTCGTCTTAAACACCTTCTTAAGACGTATATTGAAACAATTTGAATTTCATGATAGGCTAAAATTCTTAGATCCTGAAATTATCAATGATAAAGCTTTCTATCTGAGATCTTCTGAAATTCCGAGAACGATCGAGTCATTGCAGCAACTTTTTGTTGGTGGTTTGTATCCATCCTCATTTTCTCATCATCCAATAACCCTCAATATACATATTCGGTAAGATATAAACCCTTCGTTTAATGATTATTCGAATAAGAAAAATGTCTTTATTAACTTTTATTGGGGAAAAAATTTAGTCATCATATTGATGAAGATATATTTCCGAATTGGGGCTGCCCAAAATTGAATCTCCTTATGATTGAATTCAAAAAACGTGCTGAACTGGTATATAAGGAAAAGTTGGACAAATTATCTGAAAAACTAAAACCATTCGTAAAAGAAGTTAGAATCCATTCAAAGCCTTCCAGCAACGGGATTTTTGGTGAGTGATTATGATTTGAATTTTCTTAAACTTGAAATTTTTCTGAATTTTAAATATTGTTTATTTTTGCGATTAGATACAATCCTTGCAGGTTTGGTCAGGTCTTGTTAGAATCCCAAAAACCATTGTGTTTAAAAGCTGTCCTAATACATAAATATCCTGAATTATAGCACAGTATCATAACATTCCGATTCCGGCCGAGTTTACACCGGAAGTGATTCGAGATTTGGAGCAAGTCACGGTTGGCGAATGGTTTGATGGGTGGGATACTTTTTTTCAAGTTTTTGAGATATTCGTTTATTTATTTAACCAATAAACAAGTTTTGTTATTAATAAAACTACTCTCGCTTTTTACGAGAAAACTAAAAACAGTTATAAACAAAACGCTGAAATGCGCCGATTAGGAATCGGGCGGCTTTTGGCTGAATTCAGAGATCAAATTCTAGCAAAGGTTAATCGCTCACCTGAAGCAAAAGACCATAAGCTTTCAATTTATAGTGGACACGATAACTCATTGGGAACATTGCTAGTGGCAATGAAAGCTTTTGATGAGCGGTATGATTTGCTTCCTTACTTATATTCGAATTTTGCCATCATAATTGATGATATGAATTAAAATTATCTCATTTTCATTTGAATTAGATGGCCACCTTTCGGTTCAAATATTACATTTGAATTATTTGAGGATATGTCATCGAAGCCTAATATTTTGTGGAGATTTTTCAATAAAAATCCAACAGAAAATCACTTTGTACGAATGAAATATAACGACAAGGAAATTGAATTGGTGGAATGTCAACAATCAGGGCAACACCATAAGGATGATAGGTCTTTGTGCACTCTACAAGCTTTTCTCCAGATTTTAGAAAGCCAAATACCTAAAAATTACAAATTGGAATGTGCTAATGATTGAATAATTGCAAGGAATAGAGATTTATCTAAACTTTGGGTTCATTCTGTAATCAGAGTTTTAAGATATTCCAAAGATCTAATAACAACGCGGAAAATCTCATATCTAATCTAAATTGACAAAATTGAAACTCAAAAAATAGGTTTAATTCTCTTCTTGTTCAGAAGAAATATATGGTTAAAAACCCGAGATCGTTTTAGGCTTTTAATAAATAAAAAAATACTTAATTTACAAAATGAATAATACTTCAAATCACGTGCCTTTGAAACCAATCACAATTTTCCAACCAATGAAAATTGATGGAATGAGGTCGCGTTCAATATAGTTCTCAAACCCGAAACCTAACTAGCTTTCTACAGTTTTACAGAAAAGATTTCAATTTTACTACCTTTGATCTCAGCAATATTAAAAAAAAGTCAAAGATGTCAGGCAAGAAAAAATAGTTTTGAAAAAGGCTTAGAACAGTTACATAGCCTTCAAACTTTAAATTTTAACTCGAAACACACACGCATTTCAACGAACACAGGTTACGGTCCCAATTATGGAGGTTATGGAGGGGGGAATAACTCTTTTAGTTCTGATTCCGGGATTTATGGAGGTGGTGGTTGGGTGTCTCCCGGTGCAAATTCCTTCTCGCCTGGTGGCTTTAGTTCAGGTCGTCAGGTTTGTATAAATTTCTTCAGTATATGTAAAATTTCTTCTTATTTATATAAATTCTCAAGATGAATTTTGATCCTTCGTGATTAGCAAACTTCAGGAAAAGACACAAGGCAATCACTTCGGCCAGTTAGCATTAAACAAATCCTGTCAGTGGAAGCTTCAAACAATGATCAAATACAATTGGATGGACAGGATATTTCTAACGTTGGTTTTACCCTTTTAGAAATTCTCATTATATCTACTTTTCTTCCATTACGTTTCCCAATCTCTCATAATTGCGATATTTTTTTATTGCTTGCCCCATTCATTAAGATCACCTTTGTGGCGACTATCAGGAGTGTCACCGAGCAATCAGCTTACGTCAACTATGTAATGGAGGACGGAACGGGATCAATTGAAGTCAGAGTTTGGTCTAACAACGAAGATCCTGAAAGCGAGACGACTCCGGAATTCCAGTAAAATTCTCTATATTCTTTTTTTCAATTATTTCAAGCTACGAAACTTTGATATGATTTGCTTAAAATTCTTCAGAGCAAATACCTACGTCCGACTCTTTGGAAGTATTAAACTCTTTCAAAACAAACCTGTGATAACCCAATTTCACATACGTCCTATTGAAGATTTTAACGAAATCACTACCCATTTCTTAGAAGTTGTTCATTCTCATCTGTATCATATTAAAACTCCTATGGTAATTGTGACATATTTTATTGAATTTTTATTCCAAAAGTTCAAAAAGATTTAAAGATTTTTTTAAATTTTTATCATGGAAGGTTCCCTCATCAGGCTTATTTGATACCAGCCATACACCAACTCGAACAAAGAATCAGTTTAGCAATATAGACTCTGCCAATGCATATGAAGACACCGGGAATGCTGGGGATGACCGATTTCCCTCAAACTTATCAAATTTACATCAAGATATCCTAACATTTTTAGCCTCAAGTTCCAAAAACTATCAATACACGCCTGATCTTGAAGGTGGAATATCTATTAATGACTTTACGGATTTGAAACTGAAATATGGTCAGAAAACTGTCGTGTAAGTTACATTTTAGGGTGTTTGAAACTACTCAATTCTCATTTAAAATCTAAATTAGTATCTTTCTTTTTTTTTTAAAGAGAGGCCATGGAGTACTTGTTGCAAGAGGGACTTGTTTATACTACATCAGATGAAAAGCATTTTAAATGTACCCACGATGTCTACGAGTAAAAGAAGCCTGAAGGTATTTCATTGAATTTATATTGATACCTTTTCGGAGTGATATATATATATATATTCCCTATCTCAATTCTAGGATTAGGCATAATCTTGAGAGAACTCAAAATGCTTACGGGGGAAGATCTGTTTCAAATGTTTAATCTAATATTCATACTAATTTTATTCCACTCTTGTTTTTGAACAGTTATTATTTCATGGATATATTTCTTAACTGTTAATATAATGTCTGTTACAGGTTTTTCAGAATAAGTTCCAACATTTGCTCGTAGTTAATCTTTGCCCAGCCATCACTATCGTTGTCGATAGCTCGAAATGTTTGAGTCATTGTTTTTATACTTACGCAAATCTGAACGAAATTATCAAAATTTACCGAATAGGTCATAGGTGCATGCTTCTGCACTCCACCATGCCTAATTTTATATTTTCTCACAAAAATTTGTATAAGACGATCACTAATGTTAAAACCAAAAGCGAGCAAAGCAGATTTTAATTCATTTGGGTCAATGAATCCACTATTATCTCGATCAAAAGCCACGAATATCTTTTTCCAGTCCTCAATATATCGCCAAAGGCTCGAGAATTCCTGAAAATGTATGGTTCCACTTCGGTCTGAATCAAACATGTTGAATAGAAGCTGTATAGTATCGAAATTAAATGTGGACCCATCACAGTTTAAAACCAACGCGCGTTGAAGTTCGGCTGGACTAAGACAGTTGGTTCGATCCACATCAATAGCATTAAAATACTGCTGTAGTTGAGCTTCGGGTGTTTGTGGCTGTTGGCCTGATGCTTGTTGGCCTGGTGCTTTTTGAGAGTTTGACATTTTATGACCACTGAAAAGGTTCGCTAACAGAGAAGGTACTTTAACTTTTAAGAGTTTACTTAATGGCCAATTGAGTTGTATGGAACAGGAAGAGAATTACAAAATAACCTCAAAGAGTCGCAACTTTAGAAGTTTAATGTTTTCTCCTGAAACTAAAAATGGGAATACCGAACGACGATCTATTGCAAAACATCAAAATCTAAGGTCGTATAAATAGGTGCCTATGACAAACACAATTATATAAGCCAACAAAGGTGAAAGACGTCTCAATGGTCGCAGCTTTAGGTAGTCAACCTCACCAGCAGTCCAAAAGCCATTTGGACGTCACAACTATCAGTCTGCTGGAGAGGAATTAGCCTGTGGTTAAATCATTTGAAAGCTTTAAAACAACTATTACGAAATCAGAAACATTGTGTGTGTGGAGAGGAGGCTCAGAAGTGAAAATTTGAAAAAGATTTTTCTATCTTTTCTCGCGTTATTATTGAACTGAAATTTCAATGTACAATGGAATTATTAACTTCTGTTACTCGAAAATCCTATATTATTTGGCTATACATGCAATAAGATCCTACAAGTTATTTGATTATCTACTGTATTAATTAAAAAGTGCCGTACCGCAGTTCTCATCAAATATCAGAGTTCGGGAAAAAAAATAAAAAAAAAAAAGGCCCTAAATTAGTATTTGATGCTAGATACCCCAATCGGGGAACTCCTTCACACTGGTGCGGTGATTTTTCTAGAAGTATAATATTTGAAATTGCTACAATATCAAAAAAATCTTGAAAAAGACCAATTTTCGTATTTTTTAACTGTAGTCACTACAAAATGGATTACTCTCCTTTAGTAACCGAACAATTAATGTAAGTAAAGAGTCAAAGCCCATCAATTTTTGACTTCTCAACTAACTCACAAGGAATATAGCCTATGCTGCCAATGTGGAACAGCCATTCCTCCCAATCCTTCCAATATGTGCCTCAATTGCATACGAAATGAGGTTGACATTACCGAAGGAATACCGAAACAAGGAACCTTGTATTTTTGCAGAAATTGTGAGCGGTATCTCCAACCTCCCGCTATTTGGATTTCTGCACAATTGGAAAGTAGGGAATTATTAGGTTTATGTTTGAAAAAATTAAAGGGCTTGACAAAGGTGAAGCTCATAGATGCTGGATTCATTTGGACTGAGCCACATTCTAAACGAGTTAAATTAAAGCTAACTATTCAAAAAGAGGTAACGTTTGACCCTCGTCTCAATGCTTTAAATCGCTGAATGATTTGCAAATTTCATTTTTATTTATCATACACTTGATGATTTTCAGGTTTTTGCCTCTACAATTTTGCAACAAATATTCGAAGTGGAATTCGTTGTTAGCCACCAACAATGTAATGATTGCGCGCGTGTTATGGCTCAGAATACTTGGCAAGCCATCGTCCAAGTCAGACAAAAGGTCAATCATAAAAGAACCTTCTTATACTTGGAACAGCTTATTCTAAAGCATAACGCACACAAGGATACAATTAACATAAAAGAAGTCAAAGATGGAATTGACTTTTTTTATGCACAGAGATCCCACGCAATTAAAATGGTTGAATTTCTCAATGCAGTTGTTCCGATTAAGTAGGCTCTCCTGATTTACAGCCGATATTTCTTGATCTCGTTTTTGCCTTTCTAATCAAAATTTTTGATATTTTTATAATCAGGTTCAAAACATCAGAACAGCTTATCTCTACCGATATTCATAGCAATATTTCTAATTACAAATTCTCATATTCTGTTGAGATTGTTCCTATATGTAAGGACGATTTAGTGTGTCTACCATTAAAGGTGGCTCGATCACTGGGGAATATTAGGTTAGTAGTAATTTGAATCCCCAATTAATTGCTTTCTAGCGATCCAGTCTAATCTTCATACCTTTTCCCAAGCCCCCTAGTGGTTTGTTATCGTATCGGTAATTCCATACATATAATGGATCCTAACACCTTGGCAGGTATGTCGGTAGTACCCTTTAGACTACAATGGTTACTAATTCAACATTTAATCATATCCAACTACTTTTGATTCAGTTGGTGATATACCTACCACTGTGTTTTGGAGAATACCATTCACCTCTTTGGCAACCCCCAAAGAATTGACCGAATATTATGTCTTGGATGTAGAACCATTGGGGCCCGTGCGTGGGAAGGTATTAATTTTGCAAAATGTATAATTTGATGAATTTTCAATTTAGAATACGGATCATTTATCAACCTTCTTTTCCCTTTAATACATCAGTTTGTTCTAGCAGACATACAAGTTGCAAGAACAAGTGATTTTGGAAGAAATGATACAACAAGTTTTGCTCGCTCACATCTAGGTGGAATTCTTCATCCCGGTGACACCGCTTTAGGATATGATCTCTCATCTTCGAACTTCAATAACAACGTATATGACACTCTCAATCGTAATGAACTCCCCGATGTGATTTTGATAAAAAAATCTTTCCCAAATAGACGTAAAAAGATTAAGAGCAGAAATTGGAAACTTAAATCTTTAGCAAAGGAACAAGAAGAAATGGCTCCTAGAAAGCAAGAGTCTGAAAGAATGGAACAAGATCTCGAGATGTTTTTGAGAGATTTGGAAGAAGATCCGGAACTACGCCAAACGATTAATTTATACAAAAACCCAAATCCAAGGGGTAATAAAAATATTGAAATGGATTTAGATGGTAATTTAGAAATAAATGAAAAAAAAGATGAGGATGAAGAAGATGAAGAAAATTTTCCTGATGTTAATTTGGGGGAATTACTCGAAGATCTCAACATTAATGACGATGAGTATATTGAAGGTAGTTTGTAGATTCTCTAGAGCTTTAAACGTGCTCACCTTAAAATGAATATTGTAAAGTTAATTCTTCGTCGTCATAATCATAATCAAATCAAGCAAGATGATGAAGAGATATACTTTTCATCATCACGATACATACCTTTGATACGTTTTTTAAGAGTCCATCTTTTGAAAGTGAGACGTCACCTGTTTTTTTTCACAAATTTGAGTCGTGTTTAACCTTGGATTGCACCAGACCTCTCCATTCTAATAAGCCTTTTCGTCCATCACCAACCGTCAAAGGTGTATATTAAAGCTGTACGCGAAACTGACAAAACTTCCTGAACTTAATTTTCTCAAATATTTTACTAACTGTTTGCTGTTCCGATTCGCCGCGCCTCGTGAAATCACGCTTCTTCTTGATGATCACTCGGGCATTTTGGTGATCTCTCAAAACAAGCCTGCCAATGACAACTATACCTTCCGCTCACATTCCTCCTGACACAATCTTGCAGCTAAACCAAGTTCTATCAAATTTGGCTTCTAATGATAACAGTTTACGATCCGCCGCAGAACAGCAGCTTAATGAGCAGTGGATTGCCCAAAGACCGGATTTATTGTTAGTTGGGCTTGCACAGCTCGGAAGAAACCATGAAGCTACACATGTGAGGCAAAAAAAAGTTAATTTCACCAAAGTTTTGATATGAAAGATGAAAATGGACAGTTCATTTTGATGTGATCTTGGTTACAGGGGCGTTCCTTTTCTTTCGTTTTGATTCGGAGGATTGCTTTCAAAGCACAAAGTCAGGCTTCGAAGGGGGAAGAATTAACAATATGGGATCTTTTGCAAGAAACAAGCCGACAGGCCATCAAGAATGATTTGCTGATCTCTTTATCTGTCGAACAAGAAAATACGGTTCGTCATAAAGTCTGTGATGCGGTCTCTGAGGTGGCCAAAAATTCATTTTTGAAAGGGCGTGAGTAATTCATTGATATTTTAATTTGACTCGAATCGCAATACTCTTTAATATTTAAATTTAAAATTTTTAATCTGTTAGAAAAATGGACTGAATTACTTCCCGCCCTATTTGAAGCTAGCGAATCTCCATCTGCTGAACACCGAGAAGCAGCGTTCAGGATTTTTTCAGCGGTGCCAAATCTTATAACCGATCAACCCACTGATATTTTGAAGCAAATTTTTTCAGCAAACTTGCAAGATATTCATAGTCCGGCTGTATGTTTGTATTTTATCAAACTTGGAAATTTTATTGAAATCATGAGCCCGTTCAATCTTGAGTATTTTTTATTCAGGGTCGTATGGCAGCATTAAAGGCTGCCGTTGCGTTTATGCTTGAAGCAGATAAGCAAAGCTGTATTTCATTTGCCGAATTAATGCCACAGATGCTTGAGGTACATTAATATTAAATTGGAAAATTTTTAGTTCATGTAATTAGAAAATATTGCTATAAAATGTTATTTGTAAACAGATACTCCATTTCCTTTTGTTGAGCTCATTTTATCTATGAAATCTATAACCAAAGGTGCTTTCTCCCCTTGTGGCTCAACGTGATGAAGACGGGCTGGTTGATGGAATTATGGTCTTCATCGAATTAGGCGAAAATCTGCCTAGAGTATTTAAGCCGGTGCTTATCAATGTTCTCCCTTTCGCGGTTAATCTTATGAAGGATAAATCTTTAGAAGACGGCACTCGACAGACAGCACTTGAACTTTTGCTAACATTATCTGAAGCCTCACCTTCTATGATGCGCAAAACTCCTGATTTTTGCGCTCAAGTAATTCCGATTGCATTAGAAATGATGACGGAGCTTGAAGATTTCGAAGATTGGTATACTACTGATGACGTAAGTTTCCTTAGGATCGCAAGATTTTTTTACTTTGATCAAAGTTTAAAATGTATTGTCTTTTAGCTTGAGGATGATGACAATGATGAAAATTATGTCATTGGAGAGCATGCGATGGACAGATTGGCGCGACATTTAGGTAGTTCGCCCGATTTTTTAGATTTAATCATACCAATCCTTGATTATTGCAGAATATTCTCTGATTCCCACGATTGTCAAAATTATGGTCACTTGGAACTATAGGGGGAAAGGCAGTGCTTCCCATCACTTTCCAATATATTCCTACCATGTTAGGCTCCGAGAGATGGGTGCAACGTCATGCGGCTTTGATGGCAATCTCTGCTATTGGGGAAGGTTGCATTAAAATAATGAAAGATGAATTGGGAAAAATCATTGAGTAAAGTATTATCAGGCACATCATCTACCGTTTTTTAACATTGAATGTTAAATATTTCCTCAAAATATTTGTTAAAGGCTCGTATCACCTTACCTACGAGATCCCCATCCTCGTGTGCGATACGCTGCCTGCAATGCAATTGGTCAAATGTCAACAGATTTTCAGGACACTTTACAAAAGAAATTCCACCAACTGGTGCTAACGCATCTGATTCCTGTTATGGCCGCACCAGAGCCAAGGTAATTGATTATGGTTTGATTATGATTTACATCATTTATAACGTCCTGAATAACATAATCACTATATATTGGTTGCTAGGGTTCAAGCGCACGCGGCCGCCGCTCTAGTAAATTTTTGTGAAGCAGCTGACAAATCTATACTGGAGCCATATTTAGATACAATATTTGAAAGACTTCTCGTTCTTTTGAATTCAGGGAGAACCTATGTCCAAGAACAAGCCATTACGACGATCGCTACGGTCGCAGACAGTGCTGAAGATCGATTCGTTAAAGTGAGAGGGTGCTTTTGTGTTGTTGGACAAATGCGGCTCGAAACCAACTACCAACATATCTATTTAGTATTACAGTGCTATAATGCCTCTGTTGATAAACGTGTTGAGAAATGCTCATCAGAAAGAATATCGTTTATTACGCGGCAAAGCAATGGAATGTGCTAGCCTTATCGGTAAGACCCACACTTGGCAAGGATCTCAATCACTTGCACTTTGACACATATTTGGGATCAGACATTGAGATCTTCTACACGATTTAGCATTGGCAGTTGGGAAGGAAACCTTCGCAACCAATGCAAATGAGTTCATTGAATTGCTCGCCCAGACCCAACGTGAGTGATGCAAATAGTGAATCTAGGTTTATTGCATTCCAGTCTTTAATTATTTTGACGAAAATTTTCAGAAACTGTGAGCGAACCTGACGACCCTCAAATTTCCTATCTAATTGCATGCTGGGCTAGGGTCTGCAAAGTCCTTGAAGCTGATTTCGTTCCTTATCTGCCGATCGTTATGCCTCCTCTTTTACAATCTGCTCAATTAAAACCTGACTTTGCTGTATTGGATCGTAAGCTGCAAATATAATCACAATATTCGGCTTCGTGCACCTTACTGAACACTTTTAATTTATTTAGCCGATGAAGATATCGAGTCCAAATATTCAGCAGATGACGGATGGGAATTTATTGGGGTTGCGGGACAGGTACAATAACGTATTCAAACATTATTTCTATTGTGTCTTTATATGGAAAACTAAATTACCTTCCCTTAAAGCAAATTGGCATCAAAACGACCGTGTTAGAAGAAAAATGTACCGCTGTTGAAATGCTCATCTGTTATGCTCGAGAGCTTGGTCCCGCTTTCCAGCCTTACGTTGAAAACGTTCTGGATATCGTTTTGCCCCTCCTCAAATTTTATTTCCATGATGGTGTGCGACATGCTGCTGCTGCATCAATTCCACATCTCCTTAACTCGGTCAAGAAGGGCGGAGCTTCCCGGGAATATCTTCTTAATATGTGGCATCGAATTGCGGAGAAGGTCATTGAAATAATTGCAACAGAAACTGATCCCACCTTTTTATGGCAATGGTATGTCACGTTTTACGAATCCTTAGAGACCGCCGGTGAAAACAGTTTGACCCCTATTGAACTTGAAAGCTTTACTAAAGCTACGGAATCTCAGTTGAAAGACTTTTTTGAAAGACTGAAACAACGCGAAGAAGCACGGCAAAGTGGTGATTATGATGCCGAAGATGAAGATATTATCTTAGAAGAAGAAGCGACCGAAGAAGGTGTTCTCAGCGAGCTTTCAAAAGCCTTACATGTTATCTTAAAAACACATAGATCAGCTTATTTGCCCTCCTTTGAAAAGTTGCTTCCCATTGTTACGAGTTTTTTAGCCGATTCCAATCCTGCAACTAGACAATGGGCTTTATGTTTTATTGATGATGTGGTCGAATTCACCGGTCCAGCATCCTGGAATTATCAAGGTCATTTCTTAGAAAAAATGATTGCTTTGTTGTTAGACCCAGGTTTCTAGTTTTTTCTTTTCTTTTCTTTTTAAGGGCTATTAAGTTAATTGTATATATAGACTAAATTAGTATTCTACCCTCCAAGCTCCCGATGTAAGGCAAGCGGCGGCATATGGTATAGGTGTTTGTGCTCAATTTGGCGGGGAAAATTATGCAGAGGCCTCAGCAGGTATGATTCTTAAATTCCTTGACGCCTATTATTATTCCTTTGAATCATGCGTTTTGAACTATTAATATTGAATCATTTGCATTTCAATAGTTTCTTTAAATCCTCTCTTTCAAATTATTAATGCAAGTGACTCACGGACCGAAGAAAACATATATGCCACTGAGAATGCCACGTCAGCCGTTACAAAAATACTCAAGTTTAACAGCAGTAAATTCGACGTCAATTCAGTAATACCCTCCTGGTTTGCTGCCCTCCCTATTCTCAACGATGAGGAAGAAGCACCTCTTTCATATTCCTATCTTCTGGATTTATTAGAAGCGTGAGTTATTTAAAGGTAGATTGCATTTTGATGTTTCAACTAAAAGCCATCTTTTTATTTATCCTAGACAACACCCTGGCATATTTGGAAACAATCATGAAAATATCCCCCGAATTTTTACTGTTTTCACTGATGTTCTATCGGCTGGAATCTTATCAGAAGATCTCGCTACAAGAATGGTGAATGCACTCAAAGTTATCTTTGGAAGCTTATCTAATGAATTAAAGACGACATTATGGAATTCTATTGATCCCCATAAACTAAAAACATTACAAGTAAGGAACTGAGAATCTAAAACTGCCTTTAATTTTATAGGTTTGCACTGCTAACCGCGAGATTTCTTAACGTAGGAGATGAACTATTTCTAACCGAGGATCTGCAATTTAAAAACCTTCAATCTTTATTATAGAAAAAACACAATTAATAATGTAACTTAATAGATTCATTTTTGTTGTTAGACTGAAAAAAACTAGGCATCTATTCTATATTACCAAATGGATGATCTAAATGGATAAGAGAAAAGTGAAATTATTCTTTTTAAATTAATGGTTATAGGCACATAAAATTAAGAATAGAACTGATTATTTTCTCTCATATTTTAGTTCTATTACCATTAGGTGACCAATGAAGAGATTTGCTTAATAATGCCTATCAATAAAATGTTTATTAGGTTTAAAATCGCGAAATAAATATCTCCTTTAACTTGTTTTTACGATTTCCCAAATATCATACAGTTAACTATGAAACAAGGAATACTCTAAATTAGGCGCAGCTCAAGCACTTGCTACATGTGACCAGCTACCCGAGCTGATCAAGACTACACTAAACAAACAAAACAGAAAAACCTGCACGAACAGCCTTGGGCAGACTTCAAAGCCTCAAAAAACAGATCAGAAATCAAACGATTTCCCTTCGCGAAACCAAAACACATCAATCGACCCCTTTTCAAACCAATACTAAACAAGTCTTTTTTTAACGTTCAAACTAGAGATCTACAATCACGAAACCCTCATCAATGATTAATCCCTTTTTCTCATACTCAGCCCTCAATTTAGAATTTGGCAACCAAACCCAATTTCTATGGCTGGACAATGCCACTTTAGTGTTCTTCATTATAGAAGTAGGTTTCTTAGTCCAAACCTTAAAAACCAAGCTCCTAGCAATGGCCATGTAAACATCATCATTATCACCTGCCCCAACCAAAAATTGCAATATATTTGAATCCTTCAAAAGAACTCTCCCAAAACCTTACACAATTAGAAACTTCTTACACAAAAAGACGTGATTTGAATTCTCTTTTTTTTCACATTAAATACAAAAGACACTAAGATATTTGGAATTGTACAATCATTTTTGGCAATTTTTTGTAAAAAGCTTTGACTAGTAAATTCAGAAAAAACGACCAGATTAGATGTAATTATTAGAATGCCAAACCAAAACCATTTATATTTTCAGTCAAATTTGGATCAATATACTTTATAGCACAGCTTAATTTCCAATTAGCAAAATTTAGTATTATCAAAAATAATTATATTATTAAATATAAAACATTTATTACCAATTTTAATTGGCAAAATACAATTAGAATTTACAGTTTTATAAATTAAGAGATTTATAATATTATTTTTAAATTATTATATATTAAGTTTTTTTTTTAACTAAATTAATTATTTAACATTTTTTAATTTAATATTTGTTATAAAAATCAGATTTTTTGCTTTTAAAATTCAATTTGTATATGTTTAAAACAGCTTAATTATTTAATACAATAAAAATATTCTAATAAATTAACACATATTGCAAAGCCAAAATAAATATTTATAATTTAGTTTTAATAATTAAATTATTAATTAAGTTAACAATTAATATTTAAAAATAAGATAATATTATAATTCAAAATTTATTAAAAATCATAAATAATATAAAAAATTATCTAATTATAATATTTATTAACTGAATTTTTTGAAAAAATAATCTTTGATTAAAATCATTCATATTATTATTAATTAATAAAAAATTTTATTGTTTTATTTAAGAAAAATGTTAAAAATTATTAATATTTTTATGTTTTTAATTTAAAAAAACGTTTTAATAGCAATAAATAAATTTAAATTAGTTTTTTAAAAAAAATATATTATATATAATACAATAAAGATTTTAAAAAAATTTTTATTATAATATTATTAATATTATACAACCAAAATTAAAAAACTTATAAAAAACTGATCATAATTTTAATTAAAACTATTAATATTAAATATATTAAGAAAACAATCTTATAATAATAATTAATTATATAAAAAAATATATTAAGTTTTAAATTAATTTATAAAATTAGCAAATATAAATTATCAAAAATAAAAATTTTATTTTAAAAAGCAAACTTTTATTATAATTAATATTTTAAAACTAATTTTTAATTAATTTTAATAATAATTTAATTATTTTAAACTTAAACTGAAAATGTTTTTTTTAATAAAAACATTTTTTTTTATTTTTCTATATTATTAAAGCATTTATAATATTATAAATAATTTTTTAAAATAGAATAATATAATTTTTAATGTTTAAATTATATTTTTTTATTTGAATTTTTTTTATATTATTAAGTAGTCTATAATCAAAATTTTTTGTAAAAAAGTTGATTTTTATAGTAAAATAATTACATATTATTAAGAAAAATTTTTGTAAAAAAGTTGATTTTTACTGCAAAATAATTATACAAAGATTTTAATAGTATAAAATTAACTATTTTATTATAAATTTAACAACACAAATAGTTTTAAAAAATAAATCTGAAAAATTTTTATTGTTATTTATAAACTTAAACTATAAAAGTTTTTACTATATATAAATTAAACAATAAATGACAACATTTAATTTTATTTATTGTATTTCAAATTATATGATTGATGTTGATAATTGCAAAAAAAAAATGCATAAGTAAATAGCACTCAAAAAAGTATTAGAGTATAATTTTAATTTTTTATACCAAAAAATACAAACGTAACAGTGCAAAAACAGGGTTTAGAAATACATATACAAGTAAAACATGTAATTTCTATAAATGAAATAAAAATGTTCAAGACATAATAAATTCCTTCGATTTAGGAATGGCAAGTGTTTTTCACAGATCGAAATAATCCTTTGTCAGAAATCCTCAATTTCCCTTTATTAAGGCCAAAAATCCCTTTGGAGTTTGATTAAAGCATTATATTCTTCTTCCAACTGCTGGTTCTCCTCAAGCAAACGAATTTGTTCCTGTAAATACCCAGCACGTTCCTGAAAGATTAATCGCCTTTCTCGGTATATTGTTTGCCATGCTTCCAGGTTTTCCCTTTCCGACCGTTCTCGATGCTCACAAAGCCTTCGAAACCCACTTTTTGCC
The DNA here is from genome assembly GCA_016748015.1 of Geosiphon pyriformis. Lineage (NCBI taxonomy): Eukaryota > Fungi > Glomeromycota > Glomeromycetes > Archaeosporales > Geosiphonaceae > Geosiphon > Geosiphon pyriformis. The sequence goes on along the minus strand of JAAOMT010000012.1, from coordinate 101,225 downwards.
ACTTCTTGCAACAACTGGGCCTTGGCCTTTAACTCGTGAGCAGCTTGAACATAAACCTCGGTTTTGGCCGCCAATTCAATTGTCCAGTCACTCTGGGTTTCGATTTCAATGTTTACCTTATTTTGATAGCGGTCATTTTCTTCGGATTTTGAACATGATTTTTGACGACGTGTAAAGATTGAAGGGATGAAAATAGAGCTTAAAGTTAGAATTGTGGCTGCGATTCCTATAAGTAAGGGTGTAGTGGGATGGGCTCGTGGCAATCTGCCGAAAGTGGTAACTATGTTATTCAACATCTCGGTTGATGTGCACAAAGATTTTTGTACAATGGTCTACATTTATTGATCTGTATGAGGCACATGTCCAGTAATCCCAGTATCGTGACTTTGAATAAGCGAGCAAATTTATAAAAGCTAATTCATGTCCGAAACAAGATCAAATCCGAGGAGTTTTTCAGAGACATGAAAAAAAGAGGACAATAATGGTGTGGTTTAAATATTTATATCCAGGGAGTCCATCCTTCGTACATCATGCTCAAATTGCGTAAATTCTTGGCTTGTTGAATGATTTGGTCGATCTAGTCCAGAATGGATTTAATTTAAATCAAAAACAATCTCAGTTTGGTAATTCATTAAAGTATACAGACCTGTTCGGAGACATCCATTTTGGAGGTGGAATCATAATCTCGGCCTTCGAGCTTTGCCTTAATTCGACGGAGAACATTGACAGCGTAGGTGTTACGACCTTGGGCTTCAAGAAATTCGGAGAAAAATCGTAAGGAAGAAATATTTGATTATTTTGCAGATATCGAAATATATCTTGTACCAATTGCGACCGTGTTTCCAAGACCTTGTTCAGTAGATATAGATTCCATTTCCTCATGTTGATCGCGATCTTGAAGTAACTTTGATATCTCAGGCTGAGATACTTGAGCTTCCTCTTAAATATGGTCATAATCAATTATAATAAGCCGTCAGTGTAATGATGCTTTACAGAGAAATATTACCTTGTGATGCTGTTTGGTTTTTTGCTTGAGCATTTCCTTTTGTGTCAACTGGGTCCGCTGCTTCTTTGGAATTATCGCCTTCAAATCCTGTTTGACCTGCTAAATCCTGTTGGAATTTTCCCAATGCAGAATCCCCAAGAGAAAAAAGAAGATCAAAGAGACGTGATACTGTATTGCTGACATCGAATATAGCCCTAGTCTAAAGAAGAATGAAAATTTACCAAATAAATATTTTGAGATAGCTGTCAAGAGATAGAAGATAAAAATTGAGATCTTGAACCCTTTCAATTGATCCAATAGTATCTGGGGTCTCATGAATTTCAACTCCGGCTTGCAAACGTTCTTCAAAAAGAATCAAAGCCGCTTTGATCACACTATCACCTTCAAAGTCAAGCTTTGCCCATAGAACCATTATTTCCTGGGATAGATATTACTCCGTTAGAATATAAAGACAAATTTTAACATAAAAGCTTAATGCAACCTTAGCTTTAGAACGGGCTTCTTTTCCAAATTCATCACTTTCCAATTCTATGTTGGAAACAAGTTCCACTAAAGGCATCAAATCTGTCATCAATAGCCGAATTTCCTCGAGAGTACTATGAAATTCTGCTGCAACATTTTCAATTTTATAGGATAATTCTTTGGCGAGTTGAGAAGGCTGAACATAGAAAATATTAATTATATATAATGAAAAACTCTGAAATTATCTTTAATAATACCTCGATGTCTGAAAATTTAGGTGAAATAGAAGTTGACTCCTTTACGTCGTCATTGCGATTGCTTAATGGAAAACGTTGAGAATTAGTGTTATAAAGAAGAAAAAAATTACTTTCAGCAATTTACCTTTGAACAATTATTTCCAATTTCTTTACTAATTGTAAGGTGTCCTTATCCATAGCCAAAGTTTTATCCGATGCCGTACGGAACGTTTCCAAATGCAATATAGAATTACAGAGGTTCACAATGTGTTTCATCTGTAAAGGTATCATTATACTTTTAATTTGCAAGAGATCGGTGGATTCAATATCATACAATATATTTTATATACTCTTTCTAATTCCTGTGCAAATAATATCTGCTGATTTGAGGATATATCTCCAAAAGATTGCGTTACAGGATCAGACGTAGTAGCCAAATGAGATGATATTACTTTGTCAACATCAGCATGTATCTTCATATATTGAGCTCCAAGATCTTGAAGGGCTTTATCTAAGCTCATAAATATATTCACATCTAATTGCAAGCTTTCCAAAAACTGCAAATTGACAAATTTTAATTAGTATTTCTGCATTACATGGATATTTAATTATATGGAATAATTACCTGAAATTGGATGGAGGTTTCCTCACCCATAGATTTTCCATTAATCCATTCAAATTTTAAATATTCCATCTTCCATTGCTGTGCTTCAAAATCAACATGAGATTTCCTTGAAGTTATCTAAGTAAAAGGGAAGGGTTTGTAAGAATATCGTGAAGTTAAATGAGAAAAGGCCTCTAAACATTTACCAAATGTATACTATTCATTTCACAGCCGAAAAAAACATATTCCTGGATGTGCTTTTTGGCAAGATTCAAACTTTCTGGGAAAAATAATCCACGTGATAATAATTCATCTTCTTTATAATTGGAGCTTTCAAAATCTGATGCTACAATTGACCGTAACATGATATCGAAACGATTCATTGCACTCGCATAAAGCGCTTCAACGTTAGGAATAATCAAGTCAATTATGCACCAATGGACAATTTGACGAAGTCGAGCAAGAGAATCAGAATTATTTATGAAGTTTTCCGAAATTATCAAGGCAGAAAACCATGGATTTCGTTGATTCTCCAAATTTTCTTTCAAAAAGTTTTGGCATCCAGTTAGAACATTTGCAATGATCTAGAAAAAAGGACTGTCAGCAAATAAAATCCGAATATAAAACAATAAACTAAGATTTAGCACGTAGTTACATTGAGCTTATGCATGATAAAATCGTCGATTACAAGTTCACTGATTGAATATTTTTCGTCGTTTGTTAAAGGTAGAGGTATTTGCAAAAAGGCCTATGGCAATATATTTCGGATTAAAATTTTTGTGGAATCGCATATTTGAAGATAAAAAGTAAATTATTTGATTTACTCTTATCCGTCGAATTTGCAACTCTAAATCGCCAAACAATTCGTCAAAGGCAGTGATCAGCAACTGCACTTCAGGGGCCGTATCATTGTCTTTCAAAATATCTCGGATTTTTGAGAAGGCTTCATTCTACCCAAAGATGTAAAAATGTTAAAATGCTTTAGAAAAAATAATTCACAGGCATTTACATAACTTGTTCATCGATTTTACCGTGTTTATTACGATAGAATGGGCCTCTGGGTGCTTTAATTGCCAATATTTAAAGGTTTCAGTTGAAAGAACATAAAGAACTTCTTCAATAATTTGAAACGCATTGGGGATAGCGTGCAAAACTTGAAATATTCGAGGTAGGACAACACTTTCAAAGTTGCTCTGTAAAGCGTAAAGTGATCCTATCATTTGAAGCTGCTCGGCGGCCAGCGTTAATATTCGGGGGAGAACGTCATCTGTCGTCATGATTACTAATTGATTGGCAATAAATGAGTTCGGGTCATGATAACGTTAGGAAAATAGTAAAACGACAATATTAATTAAAGTCACCTGTCGCCAAATGTACATTATGATATATAGCAAAACCACATGCAAATAGGTTAATAAATGAGGGATCGTTGAAAACTTGGGTCAAAAGAGCTTTGCAAGTAGATATTTGAAAATTATGATCGAATCCAAGGTGTTCAAATATATCTTTATCACAATCTTTTGTAAGATATTGCTTGATTGGTGACAAAGAGAAGATCAAGGCACTAACTCCAAGAGCTGGTCCAGCTGATTCATGCGCAATCTGCTGCAGAAATGCTTGCAAAATAGCTTGTTGAGTGGAATTGTTCACAGTGGTCTTAGCAGAAACGACGGCAAATGAATTGTTAATGGAGACACTTTCCTCTGTGTAATTTGCCCAAGAATATTTGAGATTATTACGGATTTCTTTTAAATCAAGATCAACAGGAATGTCAGCTTCACATTTTTGGAATACAGCTTCAAAGTCACCATCTTCAAGCTCAGAGTCCAACAAAGAATGCAAAATTTGAGGCCATTTTGAATAGTAATCTTGAGCAATTATAATTTGGCTAATCATAGAAATTAAATCTCGGTAATGTTGAAGATGTTCAATGCATGATTTGTAGGCAGCGTCGCGATCTTTGATCCAAACAAAAAATTCCTGATCAATTTTCTCACAATTTTCAAGGAGAGACTCGTCCGTTGAAATTAAGTTGATAAATGGGGTAAACACTGATGTGCGAAATTGAGGGTTCGCAGAGAAGACTTCTGTGTATATTGCTTCAATAAATGGACCCTTTTCGAAAATTGTAAAATTGAGATCAGCCTTTTAAAGACAATTATACAACATCACAAATAATACCTGAATAGTTTGCAGAGCTTTCTCGTGTTGTGCATGCCATAATGAACATTCAGCTGCTCTTTGCGAGAGCGCAGATTTCAAGTCGTCTAGTACTAAATTATTTGTAACCAATGATGATTTAGCGGCTGAATTGTCCGAAATTCTTTGCGGATTCAATGACTCGGTGGCAAAATTCAGATTATTAATGCATTCTTCGCGAAAGTTCTCAAATACGTTAACAAATTCTTTGAGCAAAACCAAAAGCCGATCCTGTTTGATTTCTAAGGGATTTTTGAGCTCCTCTAAAAAAGAGATATATTTTTATCAATTATTATTATTATTATAAATGATTAGTTATTGTTTTTACCGATTTCCTTACCAATTCTTGAAGTTAATAAGCTGAGATTCTCTTCAAAATCCATTACTTGTTTGTCGCGATCATCTGACATATCATGGTGCCAATCAACAAGTGGATCATATACAAAGGCCTCGAGTAAAAATAGAAAAATTTCTTTGTTTTCCCTCATTATTCTAAGTACATTCTCACAAGCAATCCGGAAGACACCATCGACCCCAGTTAACCCAAGCGCCTTTTCGATATTAGACGTGAGTCGGAATGGTACAGTTTCAGGAACACGTAATTTTCGCCCTTTCTCAAAGCACACATTATAGTCGATATGTATCACTTCTCCAGTTTCGAAGTCAATCAATATATTATCCAAATGACGATCTCCTAATCCAATGATGTAGCCAATGACAGACATCACGGCCAATGAACGAGATAATGATATACTTTTTTTCCACCATTCAGCCGGGCTTGTACAAGAACACCAGACTTCTTTTTCTAACAAGTCTGATGGTGTTTCTGAAACAAGTTCAAGAAAAACGTGTTGTAATAGAGAAGCTGGCCAATTTCGCCTCGATGTTGATATTGACATGCCTTCTTTTTTCAAGGCTTTTCCGATTTTTTCAAAAAACATATCGCTGGGTCTTTGTAGTATGGTTGGCTGATTATTACCACTCGTGTTTAGTAGTAATGTTTGGGCCAAACGCTCACGATGTTGCCACCTTTTATATAAAGTGAACATTTGGGTAGCATTATTCACCCATTGTATCATTCCCGAATGATCACTTAAAGGAATAACGGCGTAGTAGCGAGCACTTAAATTGCGAGTACGAGCTTGTTTATCACGCCTCAGTAAATCATTAGTGATTTGGAGAAGTTGCATAATTCGCTCGTCTAAGTGCAGATCTTCGAGACCCTTAAAAAGATACCCATACTGCCGTCCATCTGACCCAAGTAGGTTCAACTTTTTGGGTTTAGTTTTGGTCGGTAAAATGGTGATATTTTCGTCAAATGATTGGATAGTAACATGGTCCGATTGGCTTGGTAATCCAGGCATAGTGATAGCTGAAGACTTGATTGTGGCCAAAAATGGGCTTACATCGGCCAGTTTTAGAGAACGATTCGTTTGCAATTCCTTCACCAAATCTTTGTGAATCTATTATCAAATTTGAAATATCCAGTTTAAGTTTTTTACAACGTATAATTATTACAAAGAGGAGGAATATCAATCAGCTACATACACTTTTAAAGAGATTCCACCCTTCTTTGAAACTATCCCATGACGAGGGAACTCGTAATCGATTATAAGCCTCACGAATTCGATTTCCATAAGCTTGAGAAAACCACTCTTCGTGAGGTGTGGAAGGAACGATATTAGTCTTGTTATAAAGTCGATCAAGGGAGGTTACAACTGGTTTCATGATGGCTTCGTAGCTCTCTTTCATAATTTTGTTTCTTTGATCAAAGTTCAAGTTAAGATTATCATTGATTCGGTCGAATTCTTTTTCAATCTTATGCAAGCGTTTATTCACATCAAGCTGAATTCCAGTTATTTTATTCAACCATAATTCTTCCCATAATACAGTAATTCGTTGCAACTCTGCAATTACATGACGAATTTCAGCAATTAAGACTCCATTTGAAACATCAAGGCTATCAGCGATCTTTTTGAGAGACTGTCTGGCTTGCTCGCTGGTGCCAGTAGAATTGAAGGACACAACGGTATGATAAACAACAGATTGTGGAGATTTCTGGGCAATTTTGCATAAAAGCTTACATAGCTGTTGTTGAACAAATGGGTCTGGGTGATCCAATCGTGAGAATAACTGTGGAATAACGATTTCCCAAACTTGTGCATCAATGTTATCAAAACCTTCTACGAATGGAGTTTTTAAATATCCAGAATATTTTAAGAATAATCTTAAAATCCGCAGCACAGCTGTTGTCATGTCTGCTACATTTGGGGATTTGACTTCATCGTCCTTTATGAGTGATAAAAATTAGGAGTTTAATCTTACTACATAAGAATTCAAGATAAATTACCTCGTGTTCAATGATATTTTGCGAAGATCCTATTGAGAGGTTCAAAAATTTGAAATAGCCATCTACTGCCAAGGTAAAAGAACCAAGAATCTCATCTTTTATATTATGGAACATTGTTGAAATTTGCTCAATTGACTCCTTAGAAGCCCAAGGTTGAAGTTGAGTAAATCCAGGATCATTTTCGTCTATGGATTCGAATGCTGACCAATTATTGAATTTTCGTATAAAAACATCGTATAATATCTACAAATAAAATTAATGATAATTGGAATGTTAGTCACGATAAGATCTACTCGAGGAATAAGATACGATTTACCTTAAAAATCAAATCCCAGTCTGCATATTTCTCTCCATAAGTTGTATTCCAATCATTTCTCAAAAAACTTTGAATTTTCTGACGCCCATCATGAAGAAACAGTAATGTTGTTTTGCCACTATTTATTTCTTCAATGACTTGTATGCCCCTTTGATAATAATAGGTGGCAAAAGAATACCAGGCTTTGCTGGTTGAATAACCCCCATGAACAGCACCCCATAAACAGGCCTCAACCTTACTTCCTACTTGAGAAATAAATTCATTATTGGCCTTGCCATCGGGTACAGAGTTGATTAGAATTTCTTCAATCTTCTTTTTAAGTGGCACTTCGAGAGGCACTTTTAATATTTTTAACCACTTGGCTAGCTTTAAGAATACTCTTTGACGGAAAAGAATATTCTCTGTTGGGTGTGATTCTAGTGTTTCGTTATCATGATTACCCTCTAAAATAAATCCAGCTTGTTTAATAGCCTCTTGATCTCTTCCTTGAGAATGTAATATTTTGGCTTTTTCAAATAAAAATTGAGGTAAAATATTTTGCTCTTGACCCTCGACAATTTTGAGAGCTTGATTGAAGGCAGCCTTTTTTCTTGAAATTTTGGCAAGAAAAAGTTTCCAAGTATTGATTTGTTCTTTGCTCAAAAAATCATTACGTGGAGATTCCTGTTGATCTGATCTTTCATCAAGAAGTCCTTTCAATGAACCCCAAATCGATAGATCATCGATAAAAAAGTTGTGAGAAAAAGATGTCTTCTGATTAATATCAGCATCTTCCAGAAAATCAGATATAAATTTTTTATCACCCTCCAGATTAACTTTGGTTGTTTGTGCTAAGGCCAACAAAGGTAAAGCACTGTTAAATGAATTTTCCAAAACTAAACGGACGGGGAAATCTAAAATCGAAAGCGCGGCTTGTCCATCACTAATGTAAACTGTTGACGATGGTTGAGTGGTTTGAGCTAAAGAAGCCCGAAAACGGTAAAGAGCAGATAGAAAAGGCACATCACTTAGAGGCTGGAATTGATCAGACATCTGAGGTTCAACATCAACAATCATTTCCCAGGCAGAAAAACTATCTTGTTTATGACGGATTGCAAGGGCTTCCAAATATTGCTTGTTAGTCTGTTGCAAAGGCCTCAACATGCTTTCCTTAATATTGTATTGTGCCAACCATTGGGAGAGGGACTCTAGATCATCTACTTGACAATAAGCATCGATGATCTGAAAGATAAAGGGGTCAATTGATAAATTTTTTTGTCAAAGGAGTTTTCTTCACTTTATTTCTTGCTACACTTGAACCTACTTGGGAAGTCAAAAATTTTATTTGTTGATTTGCAAAGGATTCTTCAGCTTGGTTTTCAACAAGCCGCTTAAGTGTATCTGTACCTTCTTCAATTGCTGTCTCATATTTAGCCTCGGCAAATAATATGGAGGGATGCATCCAATCAAAGGATAACTCTTCAAGTAAAGTAAAAGTTTCAGGTGATGGCAATACCTTGCGTTTGATAATAGTGCCTATATAAAAATTACCAATATATAAAGTTTCAATTTACACACAAGACAAATTAAAGATATCAAAAATTATACTAACGTTCAGTTTTGTGAGACTGTTTCAAAGGAAGTTTGGCGGTCGGCGAATCAATGTCATTTTTACCAGTCTGTGAATCTTTGGATAAGGACGATTCAGCATTGTTTTCAGCAGTAGGATCGTTGCACACGCGTTTACACCAAGCCAATAATCCATGAATACTATCACTGGAGTGCAATCTGACAAGAGCTTGAACTGTGATATACAATCAGGATATGAAATTCTGGAAATCTCGTAAAAATCAAGGGGATTGAAATAGAAAGCCTACCGATTAGCATCAGCATTTCTTGGAATTCAACTATTAATTTCAATTTATGTTGTGAGAATTCTTTATAGATTGCTGCTACTTGATCAGCAAGGCACTTTTAGCAGTCGAAATTGGTTATTAACGATAAATTAATGAACACAAAGTTCATAATCAAAATGAAAAATAACTACACATACCTGAAACCCATGTATGACAAGCAATGAATCGTCCCCTATCATAATTCCACCTTTAACAATTGTAGGTCGAACACGTCTGAACCAGTCCTCACAAACCTGGCGGTTTGTACGAAAAAAAAGAAGACTCCCACGTGGTGCTGGAGGTAAATTCCCAAGAGCAGTTCCCATGGAAGCATTGTATATTTGGTTTTCCAATCGATCAATCAGCGTTAAAAGATCACGCAAGATTTTCAAATTGGTGGAGCTTAAATTTCAGAAGGTTAAAATATAATTGACGAAAAATTGACAAACAAAATTATTAGGATACCTTTCTTCGGAAAATTTTCTACTCCCATATTCAGATATACCACTCAATGCTTTTTGGGTTAAGGCATTTAATCGATTTTCAAAAGCATCAAATGTCTAAAATGCGATGGAAATTATTCGTCAAGAAATTCGGTGTTTGCATTTAGATCAATAAAATAGGACTACCTGAGTGGGCCCACCAAAGGGAGTTCTTAAACGTGATAATATACAGTATCGTGTAGTTTCCCACAAGGCCCAGAAATGGAGTAAATTCTTAGAATTATCGATAAGATTAAAGTCCTCTGGCGAATAGGCTTTGGTAGATAAGGTATGATTAAGAGATTTACGGTAAATAATTAAGAAATGATGAATTGAGTTTTAAATATATAAAAATCAATAACCATATGTTGATTCCCCCTGATTTGAGAGCTCTTTAGCTGATTGTATTGCTTCAATGGATTGACAAGAGTGAAAAAGTCTTTCTCGCCATTGGAAGCGGTCAGTGAATTCAAAATTTTTCGTAACGTCAGATTCATCCGGAGTCGATAAGAGATCCTTCATTCCAAGAAACATCATCACAATTTGAAAATGTGGCGGGCGAAAACTTCCAAGGTGTGGAGTTGTGCATATTCTTGCCTATTAAAGTCATTGTTAATGAAAGATTAATTTAGATTCAGAAATGTAAGATGTTCAAGAACTTACTTTTATATGATGAAATAGAGGTTCATGTAGGACATTTTTAGGGGATAAGGCATAGAAAGGATTAAATTCGTCCAGGATTTTCAAAAATTCGTTTTGAACTTGAGGATCGATATCGTTTATTCTTAGTAAACAAGGGAATTATTTGAGCTTAATAAAGTATAAAGCTTAGTTTACATAAGTTACCTCAGCCGCTTTCGCCACCCTCACCTGTTAGCAATGCTGCTCCAAGCGCAAAAAGGTAAGCCTAAAGATCCAAAAACATCAATGTAATCCCGAATAACATTCGGTATTTGCAAACGGACATCCACATTTGGAATAAACCCTAAGAAAAAAAAATCCCTGTTATTTTGATTTCCCCTCAACAGAAGATCCCACACGATAACTTACGTGATTTGAATATTAACAAAACCACCAGGTTGTCTATTTGCTTTTTGATTTGTTTTTTGATCTCCTCCAAAGCTCCCTCAAGACGTCCAGAATTTTCTAAAATGTCTCTAATCCACTCGATCGACAATGATGTTAAATTGATGGGAAATTGATTTTCTTGAAGAAATATCGAGAGTACAGAAAGCATTGCTTTAAACGAATTTGAGTCAAACTCTCCGGGTGAGGATGGTCTTAAAAAATATTTCAGACTGAGTATGTTTTGTAAGATATAGAAAATTAATTAAGGGAATTTTTGCTAAATTTCAAAATGATTGATGGTAATTGTCGCAAAAATAACAATTTTTTCACCTGTAGCATATTTGGTGCAAAGCTTTTACTAGAGTAGACGTAATAATTCCTAGAGAATGTTGGTATTTCCCCATTTTATCCAATAACAGTAAAATAATCCAAAATGTTTCTTGTTCCAACGACCATTGCTTAGCAATATCTACTATAATCTCCAGATCAAAAGCCAGAATGAAAGCTGCAATCTTGGGATCAAGTGAAGCTTTTTCTGAAATATCATCTTCTAATAGGCAAAGAATAGACGGGTATTGTTTGTAGATCTTACTTGATATTTCATCGTCAATTATGATATTGTTTGTAAACTTTCTATGTCGTTCTATGCTTTGGGATGCTTTATTATAAATTGTTTTCGAACTGATTTCAATCATGTTTTTGATTTCCTTTGCAATGTTATGTATGAGCGCAGTCATCTTTATTGTTGTATCTAGTACAATTGAATTTTGTTTTCGAAGTAAAGTTCTAAATGTATCAAGAACATCTTGGAATAAGCGGGAATTTGTCGAATAATGTCGTCGAAGTATCATTAATGGTGACTTTGGATTCATAATTTTCAACAAAACATCTGGGTCAATGGAAGGCATCCAATTTATAAGCACCTGGTTTAAGGAATTTTATTATGATGTGTTTGCGGAGCCCAAACTATAGGATTAGATTGTGAACGTGCCTGCAAGAATGTGTCAAGCCAATCTTCAATAAAAGGTATTATAAAAGCTGATTGAGTATTGGGTTTTATTTGAAGAAGTAAAAATTCTGTCGCCTTGACTTGGTGATAAATGAATGTTGCTTTACGACACGAGCTGAGTGCCAATATTATATGATTTCCTACAAAAATGGAGCAACAATGAGGACATAAGAAAAAGCAAAGAATTTTTTTAAATACCTAGACCAACCTTTTTCAAACCACTCCAAGTCCATATAGAGATCGGCAATTGTCAAGAGAAATTTAATAACCCAAGCACGCAAGCGATCATAAGGATGTTTATTATCCTTGATCTGAGCCCCATGTAAGTCATCAGGCGTGGTCGAGGGAACGACTGCACCAATTGTGTCAACAACCGCGTTAAAGCAACTTGAAATATGACAAGCCCTTATATTTTAGTAAATTGCTATGGCCTAGGGAAATGAATAAAAATTAACAAACAAACAAACAAACAAACAAACAAACAAAAAAACAAACCTTAATAATCCTTTTAAACTATTTGGGATCTTATTCCCTTCAACTCTGGTGGTTTGCTCAATTTGAGGTCCATCATGAGAGACTGTTAAACATGCAATAACTTCCATATCAGCCAAAAAATGGCTCAAGAGTTCATAAGCGAATTCCAAATTTTTTGACCAAAAAGGTCTTAATCTCTTGAAAGAATCTGAATAATGAAAGATTTTCTTGAAAAATAGTATGAGAGAAATAAAGCCATAATAGTAAAAATCAGATTTATACCAGATATAAGATTATGCAGGGTATCTGAGATTGAGGTGTCTATATGCCATCCTACCAACAAATCAATGATATCCTAACAAGCAGTTGAGGAAATTAATAAGTTTAAATATCTTAGGATTTAAAAAGTAATCATATTTTGAAACCAAAAAAATGTGAAAATACTTGGAATCGATCACCAAATTCTGTTGGATAAGAATCGGAAATCTTCTCCAAGACTTCGATTATGCCTGAAAGACATTCAGCACAATCTGTCGAGTCAAGTAAACGTTCGAGCTCATTTATTACCGCAGGAACAATTTGTCTTAATGGACTCAAAGAAGCTGTATTTGATAAATTATTGCCGGGTCGAGAGAAAAGCTGCAATAATATTAATTTAAAAAAATCAATGATTTACTAAAGGGCATATAATATTTTATTAAGTACTTCTTTTAAGGATCCTAATAGCCAGGTTTTTCGTTCTCTTTCTTTTTCTTTAATACCGGTTCCAGATGATTGTAATCTGTCAAATAACCAACGAATGTACTGTCCAATATTATTATTCAAGTTTGCAGCGATTTGTCCCAATAACCTTGCCAGTGCAATTTTGAAATTTGTGGGAACTCTGTTTAGGTAATATTGATCAGCATTAACCAAAATAGTAAGCAACGGACTTGGCAATATCGATCACTCAAGATTATGATTAGTTTTGATTGTACCGAATATCTTCAAAAATTGATTCGAATCCACGGGAATTTGCAACCCCTCGAGTTACTGTTTCAAATATCTCAAGGTTCTCGACAGCTGAAGACGGCTCAGATATTAAGGTTGACAGTTGGTTGATGTACGAAAACCGTCTGGTATAAATTGGGTCTTTTTCATCTTGTATACGAGAGACAAGAACATGTACTCGCGAAAGCTTGGAATTTTCTTTTAAATAAAAAAAATCGAAGGCTGAGAAGGAAATAAGAGGCTAAATATTTGAGTCCGTTATGCGGGACAAACCTCGACTCATAGTTTGGTGATGATGGGTTTGAACATTTGGCTGCCCATGGTGGTGTTGTTGAAAGCCTCCGCGCCTTCCATGTCGGCCTCGAGATCCACTCATGCTAATAATAATGTTTGTTTACCTTTCGCTTATTTTTGAGCTAATAAGATAGTACAAATTCAAGATGACTCATTTAATAACAATGTATAAATCCTATCATGTATTTACATGTAATTAATTTGCTTTATTTTTTTCAACATTTTACAAAACATTAATTCTTTTATATTGGACTTGACAGCTACTATTAACAGTATTATAATTAAGAAAAAATCTGCAAAAAAAGTTACTTGAGTAATATTTTAGTTGATATTAAGCAGTTTAATAATATATAGACTGATTTTAAAAAAAAATAAAGAAAATTTGATATTGAATATTTTTATAAAAAAAATAAAAATAAAAATTAATAATTGACATATAATATAAATTAACCAATTATATATTAAAAATAATAAAATAATATAACACTAAAAATTTCAAAAATACCAACAAAAATACCAAAAATATTAATAATAATTAAAAAAAAGTGTAAAAATAATTAAAAATATTAAAATATTTTATATTATTAAAAAAATATTATTATTATTTATATAATTACAAAATCAATAAATAAAATAATAATAATAATAATAATAATAATAATAAAGACAATAAAACTTCTTTCTCTCCTATATCCCAAATTCCCCAAAGAGCACATTTTTGAAAGTAGTTTCTTTGTTTTTTGTTTTTTCTACTTGCTATATTTCACTATTTCTTTTATAAATAATTCATTTATTGTGGACCTGGAAGCTGCTCCCAGTGGTGGTATGTTAGATAAGAAAGCTCCTGTTGGTGCTTTTTCTGGTTCTACTGATGGCCCTTTCTCTCAAAAGAAAAGGGTTTTCCTTCGCTATATAAATTAGTCTAGTGATAAGAAAGAAGCTGCTTTGGCCAAACCTCGTCCTAAAGAAAGTCAATACTTGAATATAGAAAGTGATTCTGGTAACAGTGTTGCTGGTGACATATTGGCTGGTGGTGGTGATGGTTCTCTTCTCGGCTTGGCTGCAACGACTTCTAAGGCAAAGAGAGTTAAGAATAATTTGGACTGCGGTTCCCCTCTTGGTTCTTTGGATTATAACATGGACGATAATGATGGTGGTTTTCTCCCTTCTCTTCTTGGTATCTCTCTGAACAGGATTTGGTTAGACCCTAAAATTATTAAGACTCAAGTTGAAATAGCAGTTAAGAAATCATTTGCTTTGGATATCAATATATCAAATGTAGAAGGCAAATCAGTGACAGCAAAGACTTAGCTCATAAGAAAAATTTTCTCAAAAATCAATGGTTTTGGGGGGGCCACTACCCCCTCAAAATTTAAAGGAATCATCAGATCTACATTCACATCAGAAGAAAACATGAAAAAAGCTGCATCATTGGCTGAAGAAAATAGGATCATCATAAACACTAATCTCAAAAGACAAAGAGTGTATTCAGATTGGGCTGTGGTAATAAAAGAGATTCTCATGAACATGCCAAAAGAGATGATTGTCACTGCAGTATCTAAGTATGGTCAGATTGTGTCTATCAAAGTTCAGTTAATTGGGCTGTGGCAGAAGACTGTGGTGGAGTTTGCCGAATCTAGCCAGGCTAATCTGTTAGCATCAAAATGGTCATTCCTAATTGAGAAGGATTCTATGCATGTGGCCAAGGCTGTGGGAGATCATGAGACATGGGCTTTTAGGGATCAATTCAGGGCGCTTCTGTTCACATTGCCAGTGGGAATGACAGCTCATAATCTTGGAACTCTTTTGAAAGGGGCCGGTGGGAAAACTTGTGTCATCAATTGTTCATTGGAGACTGGCAATAGAACTCGCTGTGCTGTAGTCTGTTTTGAATCTGATAAAGCTATGGAATTAGCTTTTCGCACGGAGCCAATCTTTGGTGGTATGAAACTCTCATAGGCTAGATTGGATTTAGTTTGCTGTAAATGGTGTGGAAAGTTTGGTCATTCTGCCTTGGAATGTGATGCTGGGGTTGCGTCAGCTTCTCAGTCACCCAAGTTATTTAAAAAGCCTGCTAACTTGGATACTCATCTATAGTTGGCCAGATTATATGTTAAAAAGAAGGTTCCGATCTCTCGTCCTGTTGCTTTTGGAGGCAAATTCTGGGCCCAAGTAGTCTCAGTCACTTCAGCCTCTTATGGTTCTGGTTCTTTGCCCTTTGGTGCTTCAAGTTCTGGTGGTACCCCTCCCCCTTTTTCTATGGTCGATTCCCCCTTGGGTACACATTTGGCACGTCTAGAACGCTCTGTGGAGCTCTTATCTGATTGAATTTCAAACATTCTTTTTCATCTTGACAATCTCAGTTTGGTGCCTTCGGCTTCTCCTTTTAGTGTAATTCCTTCTGTGGGTACTTCTCACCCATCCATCTCTAATTCTCTTATGGTTGCTAACTCTAATTTAGGTTTCAACATGGTGTTAGATGTTCCTTTAATTCAGCCTATTTCTCTTTCTTCTGACAATAACAATTCTCAATTGGGTCTGAGCAGTTCCAAGGTGCTAACTTCTAAAGTTGGCATTTTAGAGTCAAAGTTGGTTGCCCTCGATGCCTCTATTGGCTCGATTTTGGCGAAGTTAAAGCAAATATGTGCTGGTTTGGGTCCTCTGGTCCTCTTCTCATTTCAATGACCAGTTATATTTGGAAAATTGCCACATGCAATATTAGGGGAATGAACAATCCTACAAAGCAGGACAATATAGTTTGTTGGCACAAAGACATGGGCAATTTGGTTTCTATTTTTACTGAGACGAAGTTGAAGGATAAGGTTTGTCCCTGGATCATCAACAGATTTGATGGTGTTTAGGTGTTTACCTCTGGTTTGGATTTTGGATATCTGGGTGCTGGTGTGATGGTTGTCATGGACTCTTCTTTGGCAAGACATATGTGCAAGGTTTCTGAAGTGCCTGGCCAGCTTTTGTCTGTTAAATTACTTTTCAAGAATAAGCTCTCAGTATTAATTCTGGGGCTTTACGCTGGTGCTTCTTTGGTGGTATGGTTTTCTCAGACTGATGAGATCAACTTTCTTATTGTGAGAGCTGTTAATGAATCTTCTTTCGTCATTCTCGGGGGTGATTTTAATGAAGACGGTTCTCATAAGAGTGTGAGTTTTAAAAAATGCTTTGATTTGGGTCTGGTCAATTTTTTAGTCGGTAGCCCGGCTGCAAAAATGCCCACTTGGGAAAATTCTAGGGGTGTTAAAAAAACAATTGATTACGTGTTTGTCTCTCCGAATCTGGTCAATGCGATAGCGGATCGTGGGGTTTTAAATGTCAGTGAGCATTTTGACATGGACCATCAAGCTGTTTCAGTGTCTTTGGGTTTGGGTGGACTTTTGAATATGTGCTTGAATTCTCTTTGCACACAAGCAAATAGAGATTGTTGGAAGTTTGACATCAAAAGTGCCAATGAAACTAGGTGGTTGGAGTTCAAAGATGCTTCAGCTGCTAATGTTTCTATGTTCTCGGATGCTTTTGGTGTGGCAGTGAAATTTTCAGATATAGACGCTATGTGGGACATTGTTCACAAGGTCATGGTTTTTTCAGTAGGTGGTACATTTAAGAAAAAATGGTTCAAAAGTTTTGATGATGTGTTTACCAAGACTTCCTCTAGGTTTCACAAACTGGAGCTGCTGGTTTCTAAGTTGGTTAAGGCTTTGCGTTTGGATTCTAGTGATGGTTTTGCTTCTTTGTTGGAGGTGTGGCACAGACTCGACTCCTCTGGTGCTTCGGTGGTTAAGTCTCTGTTTTTTTCAGGTTCTAATTTTGATCTTATTTGTTCTGTGCTGGCCAAAGCAAGAAAATTGTACTGCTTTTCCAAATTATTGGAATTCAAGCACACTGAGAAGTCCTCGATCAAGCAGGCTATTGATAAGAGAATGGAAAGTTTTGAGCTGAACAAGGGTCACACTATTAGGAGCGTTTTGGAGTGTCCTTTTTGCAAAGTGGTCCTGAATCATCTGGTTGTAGAAGATAAGTTGGTTTTAAAGCCTGATTTGGTTAAATCTAAGGTAGACGAAATTATGGAGGAATAGACCAGAAAGCATAAGGTGATATCTGACATTTCTGAGGATTGGGCCTGTCAATATCGGCCTCTGGATTATGTGTTTAATAGTGCTTTCTTTGATGTTATGTGTTTGATTAATTTAGATGAATTGTTGACTGTTGTCAAGGATCTTTCTGATGGAAAGGCAGCTGGTCTTTCTGGTATCTCCAACAAATTGTGGAAACATTGTGACAAATCAGTTTTGGATATGCTTTTGGTGCTTTTGAATTCCTGTTTGGTTGGTGAATCAGTTCCTGGGCCATGGAAAGAAGCTTGGATTTCAATGATTCCTAAATTATATGAATGGGAGGGAGTTCTCATGAACACCTGTCCTATAGCTTTAATTGAAACGGCTTGCAAAATTCTTTCCAAGATCCTTTCAGATAGAATTTCATTGGCTTGCAGTACTTTTGAGGTCCTTCATGGAGATAATTTTTCTGTTTTGAAAGATATAATGATGCAATCTCCCATTTTTGCTATCGGTTCTGTGATTGAGAATGCCTTGGAGAAGAACCGTGAACTTTGGCTAGTTTTACAAGACATGTACAAAGCTTATGACTCAGTTGGTTGGGAACATCTTAGGAGAAGTCTGGTCAGGATCAAGATGTGTAACAGGTTTATTAGATTTTTTGGCAGTATTCACAATAGTTGCATCAACAGAGTAATAACTAACTTTGGCTTGACTAATGAATATTGTGTCCATGATGGGCTGGATCAGAGAAAAGTTTTCTCGTTCCTTCTCTGGCATATTTTTTATGATTCACTTTTGTGCGAGGTCAAGAGACAGGAGAGTGTGTGTGGTTACAGATTGAATTCTTATATTATTTCCAAAACTGGCCAAGTAGATCCTCAAGCTGGACTGACTTTCTTTCTCGCTGCTGGTGCTTTCATTGATGATACTATTTGGGTTGGTAGCAGTCAGACTGCTACTCAACACATCCTTAATGTTGCTAGTAAATTTTTTAGGTTCAATAACATTTCTATAAATAATGACAAGATGGTTGCCATTTCTATTAACTGCCAGATGATAAACCTATGTTTAACTATTAGTGGCTCGCCCATTTCCATTGCCAAAAAGGGGGAATCTCATCGCTATCTGAATATTTTTTTGTTTTCTAAGGGTTTTTTGAAGCCTAGCTTGGCTAAAGCTCAGATGGATGTATGGTTTTTTGTGAACCTTGTTTTAAGGAAGACAGTTTTGGACAAACAATATGCATATTTTTTGTCTGCAGTTCTTTTTCCTATTATCAGCTACAGGACTCAGTTCAGTTTCATTTTTGTTGGTGTTTGTAATAAATGGGATGCTCTGGTACACAAGATTTTGAAGTCTAAGTCTGGATTGCCATGTGATTTCCCCAGTGATGCGCTTCATCACCTCTTTTTGTACAATTTAAAGATCTTCGAACAAATCCAGGCTGAGAGTAAATTGGCCTCTATTGTTGCTTTTGTGAATTCTACTGGTGTCTTGGATTGCTTGTTCTCTTATAGGTCTCATAACCTCCAGATTCTCAGCTGGCATTCTTGTCATCCCTTGCTGTTTCTGGTTTGTATTAGTATCAGTCCCTTGAATAATTTTTTGGCGGGTGTGGTTCATATCTTTTCTGAGTATGATTTGTCTTTGGATGGCTCTCTGACTTGTGTTTTTTGCCATCAGGGTGGTACTCCTATGTCTCTGGTTCTTGGTGAACACTATTTTTTCAAGTGTGTTTTTTCACTCAGGTGTTATGAGATTGCTTTTGTGAAACAACTTCATGACTGTAGTGGGGATGTTTTCAGTTGGGGAACCTTCAAGCGTTGGAAGAGACTGAACCCTTGTGGCCCAGTCTCTTTGTAGTTTGATCTCTCCGTTTAATTTCTTGGTAGTGTTGTTCCTCTTTCTATTTGTCTCTCTTTTGTAGAGAATTGTGCTGGTTCTGATGTTCATCTGTCTTATGGTTTTGGTGTGTTTTGTGACACTCTGCTGACCGTTAATACCGCTCGTCTGTCTGTGTATACGGATGGGTCTCTAAGTGGTCTGGGCACTGTTGACATGAAAGCAGGTGCTGCCATTTTCTTTGAGGACATTAACTTGGGTTTGGGTGTTAGGGTGTTTGGTTTGGTTTCTTCTACTCTAATGGAATTACAGGCAATTGCTTTGGCTCTTGAGTGTATTCCCTCTTTTCAGTCAGTTGACTTGTTTTCGGACAGCCAAGCTGCTGTAGATGCATGCAAGTTGGAGTCTTTGTTGGTTTATCTGGATTTTAGGAACTGTTGTTGGATTGAGCACCATCACATAGCTAATGTCATTCATCACAAGAATTTGGAAGTGAA
This sequence comes from Geosiphon pyriformis, assembly GCA_016748015.1. Taxonomy (NCBI): domain Eukaryota; kingdom Fungi; phylum Glomeromycota; class Glomeromycetes; order Archaeosporales; family Geosiphonaceae; genus Geosiphon; species Geosiphon pyriformis. Next base: position 81,452 of record JAAOMT010000012.1, on the reverse strand, counting down.
TTAGATTAAAGTTAGGGGTCATTCAGACATCCCAGGCAATGAATGTGCTGATGCACTTGCTAAGGAGGCCGCTTTTTCTGCTTGGCGCCTGCCTCATTTGGTCGGCGAATGTTTTTTGAAGATAGGTGGTACTGCGGTTTCTGGTAATTCTAGACATTTTGTTTGTGATGTTTTCAGTTCGGTTCATCGCACTTGCTGAGAAGTTGGGTCTGGCTCTTGGGTTGTGGCAGATGGTTTGTGTGCTGATATTAATTGGTTCAAGTCTTTCCTGGTATGGCACCCCAATTCTCACTTGGCTGCTGGTTTCACTAATGTGCGTATGGCTGGCTTTCAGACTTACTTTATGAAGGCTCTTTATTGTCGGCTCCCAGTTGCTGTGTGTAAGCGTTTGTATGATAGGGGGTACTCCAGTGTAATGTATTTGTATTGTGGTGATGTTGAGATCTCGGATCATGTCTTTTCTTGTTCTCATGATGCCACTGGTCATGCCCAATTGTTGGATGTTCATGCTTCGGCTTGGGTGGCTCTTTTTGGTCTGTTTCGGTCTTCTTCGTATGTCTCGCAGCTGTTGGATTCCTGTGTTTCCAAGGTTGAGATTGGTGCTGCTCTGTATAAGAGCCTTGTTTTCAACAATTGGTATCATGAATCTGTCTTGGTTTTCAAGGATTCTGAGATTGGGGCTAGTAAAATTGTGGATTTTGTACATGGGTTCTGTCTTGCGTTTCGGGATGACATTTGGTTGGTCCGCACCAGGCACCGGGCATTTATGGAAAAGCACGGTTTGATTCCACATGACGGCTCTGCTCTCGCTTCGGTTTCTGGTTTGTCTATGGTTTTTTTAGCTGGTATAGTTAGATTGCTAGGTATGGCTGAGGCTTTTGGAGTTGGTTTCGGGTTTTATAAGTTTTGTCCGTTTTTTTCAGGTATTGGGGATTTGGTTTCTGTGCATATAGGTGTATAGTGTAGTCCTGACTGGCCTGAGTGGCTGGTCATGTATAGAAAGCACATGATTTGCTCCTAGTTTAGATCATTTGTATGATGTAAGGCACTAGGTCACGTTTGGATCTCACTTGTTAAAATAAAATAAAATAAATAATAATAATAATAATTTAAAAATTAATTTGTAAAAATTTAATTAACTTGTTTGAATTTTTTAATTTTTTTTAATTATTTATTTTAAAATTTATTTCAAAAAAAAATATTTAATTTAATTAAAAAAACAATAAATTATATTATTAAAAAATTTTAGAAAATATAATACAAATTTTATTAAAAATTACATTAATATTTACAAAATTTTTTTTTTAATCATTTAATGAGTGAAGTCCAAATGTGGTCTAGTACTATACATTATAATTATGATCTAAACTAGGTGTGAATTATGCATTTGCTACACGTAACCAGTCATTCAGACCAATCAAGACAACATTAATCACCTATATAAACCGAGACCATATCCCCAATATCTGAGAAAAACTGACAAGACTTACGAAACCCGAAACTAATACCAAATGCATCAGCAATACCCAATAATCTAACCACACTAGCTGACAACACTACTGGAAGACCAGAAACCAAGACAGGAACAGAATCATCAGGTAGGATCAAGCCACTTTTTTTTATAATAGCCTGGTATTTAGCATGCACCAGCCAAATATCATCTTAGAAAGCAAGACAGAATTTGTGCACAAAGGACGCAATATTTTGAGCTGCAACTTTAGAGTCTTTAAAAACAGAAGCAGATTCATGATACCAATTATTGAAAACAAAGCCCTTACACAAAGCAATACCAACTGCAACATTGGAAACACAAGCATACAATAACTGTAATATACAAGAAGAAGAATAAGATAAACTCAAGCATGACTCCCATGCTGACACATAAGCTTTCATCAAATGGATGTGATCAACAGCATCAAAAGGGCATGGGAAAACATGGTCCAAGACCTCGACATCTCTATAAAACAAACATACCACACTAGGATAACATCTATTATAAAACTGCTTGCATACTACAACAGGAAGACAGTGATACAATGCTTTCATAAAGTATGAATGGAGGCCAATAGTGCATTGTTACTAGTAGAATTTTAGCTATTAATTAGCATGAAATTATTCTTATAATTCCTATCAGTAATTAACATATTAATATCAATTCAAATTACCACTTATTATTTAATCAATTTATTACATATTACAATTCAATTAATAATCCAATTAGTACAACAGAAAGTAAAATGATCAAATTACACAATACTCTGAACTTTGTAATATTCAAAAATTTGCTGAAATTTACAGAAATTCGCCGAAATTTATATGAAATTCACCAAAATTTATAGAAATTTGCCGAAATTATGAATAGTTCATCCAAATTAATCAATAGTTCAGCAAAATAACTTGTAATTCATCAAAATATATCTTTAGTTCACTGAAATTTGAGCAAAAAGAAAAAGTGCAAGTTCATAGACTAGTACTACAACAAGTTGTATAAAAAAAGAGCTTTTTTTTTCAAGAAAATATATCTTAATTTAGATTTATTACTTAGAACCATTCCTACACACACAAAAAAAAAATATCAAATAATTTGAAAAACCAAATTTTTTAATTATTGCACTTGGAAAATCCCCAAAACTCAACTAACATTTTGAAATTGATTAGCTACCAATTTCAGTAAACTGTTAGTGACCTCAGGCCTGGATAGAAAACGTTTTCCTTAACAGAATTCAATTTCTTTTACATTTTTTTTCTTTTTTTTTTCTTTTTTTATTACAATCATTAGGGTAGTCTATAGACAAGATTCCTGTAGAAGAGTTGACTTTCACAGCAAAGTAACTACACATTTTTAGTGAGCTTCCAGACAAGCAATTCCTGGGAAAGAGTTGACATTTACTACAACGTAACTACATAAAGTAACTGGCAAGAAATTGGCTATTCCATTTATAAGCCCAGCAAGTTCAAATTATAGAAGATAATTTGAAGATAAATTCAGTTATTGGAAATTCAACTACTTTTAGAAAACATGAATTTGCAACCAACAGACATTTACAATATTCAAAAAAAGAGACCAAAAACCTCTGGTAATATTTGGTGCTCTCCCATGGAAATAACACAGCAACAACAAATTCAAAGTGGCAACCACACCAAACACAACTACTTTAGAGTATCATTAGTCAATTTACACTCACTACAAGCAAAGATTCAACATCTCAGACGGAATTGAAGTTGTTAAGAAATCAGTATACCAATATATTGAAAATTGCATCAACAATTATTTTTTTGGAAACTACAACATTTCAGAAGTTAGAAGCAACCTCTACAATAATTTAGTGCACTATTCACAATTGGGAACAGAAGACCTGAACAGTAAAACACTTGTTACTTACTTCCAAAAACTTAATTTTAATATTATTGAGTACTGTAAAGAAAAATACCCAGTACAGCCCAAATACTCTTTTAACTTTGAATCAGAAACAGAGACAAGCAACAAAGACAAACAAAAAGTAAAACAATACTCAAGAACCACTCCAAACATTCCAATACTATTAAAGACAACTGCCAAACACTTGCAAACACCTGAACAAGGAACCAGTGTCAAATTACCACTTTCTATTACACTATTTTCAATTTCACTTGTTCAATTACAAACACCAAGTTCACTACTTAACTGTTTCTCCAGACCAGAAGATTTTCAGTCACCTAGAAATTCTACTCAACAATAAGAACCAATATCAACAAGTGCCAATATCATTGATTACTTACAGGAAAACGAAAGTAATCATTCAGAAAGCTTGGAAAGTGAAGAAACTAAATCAGAACCAGAAGAAATCACAGGAAATGAAGAAAAAATGGCAACTGCTTACATTGCAAAAATTCCAGAATTCACTAGTGAAGACAATGATACCAGTCCTCAAGAATGGCTTAACAAAGTTCAAAAAACAGGAGATGCAAATGGTTGAATTGTAGCAAGAATGCTTAAAACAATTTCCTACTTTCTTCAAGGAACAGCAAAAGAATGGTTTGAAAATTTAGAAGAACTATTTGAAAACTGGCAAGTATTTAAAGATGCTGTTATGGGTTGGAGTAACAAGCTAATGGATAGCAAGAGAGAACAAGATTGTAGGGTAATGGAAATAATCAAAGGGGATTCAACTTCAATGAGTGAATTGAATGAGTATGGATTCAATGTGCAAGATCAGTCTCATAAAATATCTTAGTTGCTATTCTTTTCAAAAGATAACAAAAGAATCTGAAGATAGAGGGATAGTCTGTACTGTCAACAATTGATAACTACTGGTATAATTCTATGCCTCACGTTAGTGCTCTTAAAATTCAATAACAGGTATTAATTTGTGTTCTTCAGTCACATTTATATAAATAGTCTTCAAATACTACAATTATTCAAACAGAAAAAGGCCAACAAGTAATCTTTTTATCCTAAAATGTTCGGATACTTAAAGGTAGAGAAAGGGAAATTAGTGATAAGAGAGTGATTAAGATGAAAATTGTTATTTTTATTTATTTGATTCTTGTCTGAGAGATGATTTTCTACTGCTAAGAGACTGATTGCTTATATAGCTAATGAAAGTGGTCAATGATCAGGTCAATGACTAGATCAATGATCAGGTCAATAATCAGATTAATGGTCAGGTCATTGATCAGGTCAATGATTACTATCTAAAAATAGAGTGGCTAATTATATGACATTAGTGGCTAATACATGTGATAACTAATAAAAATTATGGATTTTAACCATAACAATGCTTTTCTACAACAATTCACTAATAACAATACCTCTATCACTTTCAGAAACTGCTTTTGCAATATCAAACAAGAAACATCTGAAACTGTTATGACCTATATGGGAAGATTTAACAAACTTCTTAGACAAATCCAACAATTGGAAACCAATGACTACTATTCTGATGCTCAAATTCTGGATCAGTTTATAGCAGAATTAAAAAACAAACTGATTAAGAAAGTCTATCTACATGCTCTAGCAGACTTAGCAACTACTATTAGACATGCAAAGAGCTAAGAAATGGCAATAAAAAAAGCAAATCACACCAAGTTTGTAAATTTTGCAATTGGAGAAACCAGCTCAGCAGCTGAAGAGAAGATAGACCAACTCACGAAAAAGGTTGAAAGCTACTTTACAAACCAACAACAGCAGCAACAACAATCACAAAGATATCAACTCCCACAATGATGCAACCAAAACAATTTTGAATTACCATCCAACAACCAATCTTAAAATTGTCATTATTGTGGAATTCCAGGACACTGGAAACAAGATTTTAGAAAATTACAAAAAAACCAACAAAACAGGAGTAATCAATATTACTCTTTACTACAACAATCTTATTATCAATCTCCACCACCAACCTATTATTCACTAAGACCACAAAATCAAAACAGTTACTATCCACCAGCTCCACAATCAATACAGCAACAATATCAGCAATCTTTACCAATTTAGCCATATCAGACACCATTCACTTAACAATATCAAGTACTAGCAAGAAGATTGGTTTAACATAACCAATTCACACTTTAAAATCAATTGCAGAATAACAACAACAGAATCAATCCAAATAACCAGTTGGTTCCCCGAAATTCTGGTCAGCAAAGACCCAATCACTATCACACTCAACCCAGTTATCTTACAATACCAGAGGAATCGGATTTTCAACAAACTGCACTTTCTGAAAGTAAAGTTGCAGCACCAAAATCAAACCCTTCCAACCACACCATTCCACCAGCTCAAATTGCCCAAAATGCCAATCTGTTAGATATATTTCTATTTAAATTTAAAGCAAATGAATCACCATTTCTGCTTAGTAATGCAGCAGTCAATGAACAGAAAGCAATTACTGCTATGTATACAGAAGCTATAGTGAAAGGAAAACCTATTTGCTTAATTTTAGATAGTGAATCGGCTGAAAGTATTATCACTTACCAGCTGATGCAACAACTCAAACAAAACATAAACAGACCAGCTCAAACAGTTATTGTCACAGCTGATGATATAAAGAAAACTCCAGTAAGAGAAATTGATGATTTCTTTTTTACAATTGATGGAATCACCATTCCAGTTAAAGTTCTTGTTATGAATGCACCCCAATACCAAGCTTTAGTCAGAAATGATTGGCTTCTCAAGACTAATGCAAACCTGAACTGGAAAACTCAAGAACTTAAAATCTCATACCAAGAACAATATACCATAATACCTGCAACTTGTAGTACTTTTAACAAATGATCAGAAAAAGCTCCAGTATTTGAATTTGAAGAAGAGAAGAAAATGCTACTCACTGAAACCTACATGGCTCTTGGATCACCATCCAATTGGGCTGAGGAAACAAAACAAGAGATTTTTAAAGAATCAAGAGAATGAAAAAAAGTTAGATATTCCACACCAGAACTATGAAAAAAACCACTATACATTCCACTAAAATACAAAGATTGCAAAAAAAAGCTTTCATTTATGGGAGCCTGTATTTTTTCAAAAGAGGAATACAAAACTCACACTTGTTACTTCTGCAAGGCATGCTATAGAGAATGATTTGGATCCCCAAAGAGAAATGGAAAATAGGACAAAACTCCTTGCCTTACTTGTGGAGAAAGGCTACCAGAAGAATACAATTGGATTGATGTAGCAATGAGAGGAGGAGTATGTGATCAGACCTGTCAATATGCTCTATCAATTTCGGAAAAAGTCAGAAAAAAAACACCATTTGATGCAGCATACAACAGTGCTCTCAATAAACTTTACCACTACCCTTATGATGCTGAAATGATTTTTGACTTAGCAATGGCATTAATCAATAGAGCCACCCAAGAAGATGTCTGCCAAATAAAAGAAGCTGAATACATTGAGTATACCATGGAATTAGCTGGATTTGATTATGAAGATAAAATAGAAACCTACCACCAAATTGCAAGCCACATATATCTGACCAAAGAAGCTCAAATTCAATGATTAGAGCAAATAAACATTCAATTGTGTGAAGAATGTGTTATGCCTTGTGATGACCAATAGTGTTTAGAATGTTATGCTCTAAGCATTCCTCTGCCAGATGAGAATAATGAAAATAAAATCGAATTTGGAATATCTGAACTAGTAGAAGAACTACCAACTACTCCTATTTATCTTCTTGAAAAGCAACTACTTCTACAACTTAAATATTTTGACAACCATGGCCAAGGAATCAGACCAGAAAAAACACATGAAATTGATGCTGGATATGACCTAAAATACTCAGGAAAAGATACTTTGATTCTTCAACCAAAGTCCTTAACAAAAATCAATCTCAAAATTGCTCTTGAAATACCACCAGGAGCAATGGTTCAAATTGCCTTCAGATCATCATTGGCAAGCAAAGAAATCAATATTAGAGGAGGAGTTATAGATGCAGGATACACTAGAGATATTACCATCATGTTACAAAATGAGACAGACAAACCATTCAAAATTGAACATGCTGAAAAAATTGCTCAAGCAATTTACTTACCTTTAATCAACATTTCAGGTTTACAATCAGTAAACAACAGAGAACAATTGGGAAAAAATGAAAGAGGAACTCAAGGTTTTGGTTCAACTGGACAATTTACAGTTCCAGTAAACATAGCTCTTAATATACAAAATAAATCTCACCAGATTCTTTAACTTCTACAACCAATTACCATTTTACCTTTTGGAGAACATCACGAAATTTACACTTGCTCAAAACCCACTACTACCCAATAAATCTTTGAATCCAATGAACAAATTTGTTTGAAGCATGAAATATCAATTTCAAACGTTTATATTTCCAAAGGAATAAAAAAATTTTGAGTTATATTCTACAATCCCAATAATTATCCTATTGTTTTATTAAACAAATTAAAAATTGGAATCATACACAGCAATATCTTTCAAGATAAAAACTCTCAAATTGTCTCTAATTTCATCGAAATTGTAAAGCACACTCTACTCCCAAATCCAAATATCATTTCTACTACTGAAAACTACTACTTTTTGAAAAAAAAACTCTCTCGAATTAACATGGGTCTCTTGGAAACCCAACAACAAAGACAATTGAAACAATTAATAGCTGAATTTGCAGATATATTTGCAAAAGACAATAATGACTTGGGAAAAATAGATATTGTTCAACATCAGATCCATACAGGAGATGCTCCACCAAAATGTTAACAAGCATATTGAGTGCCATCTGCCAGCCACCAATTCATTAAAGAAGAGGTCCAAAGAATGCTCAATAACGGATTGATTCAATCATCAAAAAGTCCTTGGACCTCACCAGTAGTTTTAGTTAAAAAGAAAAACGGAAAAATCAGATTCTGTGTTGATTATAGACAACTGAATAGTGTTACAATTGGAAATATCTACCCTCTTTCAAGAATTGATGACATGCTAGATGCTCTAGAAAAAGCCAAGTTCTTCTCAACTTTAGACCTAGAAAATAGATACTGGCAAGTCGAAATAGACCCAAAAGATAGACCCAAAACAGCATTCACCACTCAAGAAGGAAACTATGAGTTCAATGTTATGTTTTTTGGACTCTGCAATGCACCAGCAACATTTCAGCAACTCATGGATGTTGTATATGAAGGGCTCTTATGGCAATTAGTAGTTGTCTATCTTGATGATACTGATGTATACTTACCAAGCTTTGAAGCCCACCTTATTCACTTGTGAGAAGTTTTTCAATGATTATGGAAAGCAGAATTAAAGTTAAACATTGAGAAATGTTACTTTGGAAAAACAAGCTTGATTTTTCTTGAACACATAGTTAGTAAAGATGGAGTCAAACCAAATACAGAAACAATCAGTGCTGTCAAAAACTTTTAAACTTCCAGAAATACCATAGAACTAAAAGGATTTATAGGATTAGCCTCTTACTATTGAAAATTCATAAAAAGATTCTCAGAAATTGCCAAACCACTCAATTATCTTACCAACAAAAACGTGCCATACAAATGGACTGAAAAACAACAAAAAGCTTTTGAAACTCTCAAAACAAAATTGACAACAGCCCCAGTTTTTGCTTACTCAGACTTCAACAAATGGTTCCAATTAACCATTGATGCTTCACACATAGTATTTGGTGTCATTTTATCACAATTGAATGAAAATGGCCAGAAACAAGTCATTGCCTATGCCAGTAGAACACTTAAGCCAACAGAACTCAAATATGGCTCAACTAAATTGGAAGCCACTGCAGTCATCTGGGCTCTTAAATATTTTCAACAATACCTAAAGAATAGAAAAGAATTTGACATAATAACTGACAATATTGGTTTCAAATGGCTTAATAAAAAGAAAACTGAACAAAGTGCCAAACAGTCTTGATGAAATGACTTCCTAGCAGACTACAGATACATTGTACATCACAAACCAGGAAAACTACACACCAATGTTGATAGTCTCTCAAGAATGAGACAAGACTAACACCAACAACAATTCCACCATAACTTACCAACCTACCAACAAAATAATCAAACAACAATGGATCCCAAAAACTACAGCAATCTTAAAAACTATTTGGAGACTCTTACCATGCCAGAGAATTGGTCTCCAAGTGAAAAACATTATTTACAATACCAATTAAAGCAATATTTCATACACCACAACAAAATCTATTATAAAAATCACAGAAACCCAAACCAATCACTCAGATTAGTACAAAAGAATGAAAAAGAAACAATTTTATATAATATGCATACAGATTTATCTTCAGCACACTTGGAAAGAGATGGAACAATTCAAAGAACTCTTGAACATTATTTTTGGCCTCACATGCAAAAAAACATTCAACAATATGTAGAATCTTGTGATAGTTGTCAAAGAAGAGGAGGAACTCGCTCCACAGAACTTTTAAATCCAATCAAAGTTGGACAACTTTTTGACAAAGTTGGAATTGATTTAGTTAGACCATTACCTATTACAACCCAAGAAAATTACTATATTGCAGTAGCAGTAGATTATCTTACCAAATGGCCTGAAGCTAGAGCCATCCAAAGAGCAGATGCAAAATCAGTAGCAAATTTCATCTATGAAGACATTATTTGTAAACATAGATGTCTAATTGAACTTTTATTTGATCAAGGAACACATTTTGTGAACAACTTAATACAAAAAATTTGTGAACAATTCAATATCAAAAGACTTTTATCATTACCTTATTACCCTCAAACAAATAAACTTGTAGAACGTTTCAATAAAACATTGTGTAAATTGTTGGCCAAAGTCTCAACAGATTTTGAGCAGGAATGGAATATCTTTATTCTATCAGTGTTACTAGCATACAGAACACTAAAACAAGATACTACAAAACACATACTATTTGATCTTATTTATAGAAAAACAGCAATATTACCAATTAATTTCACAGTAGAAACATACCCAGTGCAACCAATCAATAAAGAAAACTTTCAAAAAACACTTCAAAGAAGGGCCTATACTCTTTTCAGTACACTGGAAGGAAAAAGAAAGATAGCAGCAACTCACATTGAACATTCTCAAGCTCAACAAAAAAAAAGACATGACAACAAATTATCACCCATTATCAATGAATTTAAAGTTGGAAATAAAGTTCTCTTATACAGAACTAAGGCTGAAAAACAATGGAGTGGAAAATTTGAAAACAAATGGGATGGACCATTTTATATTCACGAAATTCTAAGCAATAGATCATACAAGTTAAGACTTGATGACAAAGTACTAGCAAAAGTTGCACATGGAGATAGATTAAAACACTATTATTCCAGAAACAATCTTGAACCATTAATTTTACAAATTGGTACACATTCCTCTTTAATTAATCTTAAAGATATTCTCCAAAATTTAGAACCAATAATTATAATAGAACAACAATCAAACTTAAACACTTAATTCAACATAATTTTACAATAATCTTTAATAACACACAAAAGACAAAAATAATAAATAATTACAAAACACCCAAAACAAATAAAACTCCAGACCCAAAAAAAAAAATATTTTTCTTTATTCTCCCTTTTTACTAATTAGTTAATTTTATCATGATTATTCTTCAAAATATTTAACAAATATCCTAAAAATTAATGTTAGTCTTGAAAACACTTTCTAACTTATCCATAATGATTAATGGAAGTCAAATCAATTACATTCAGAAAGAAATCACAGCCCCAGTAATAAATAATTTTCAGAACTACCACTCCTATAGAAGAAAAACAAGAAGTCATTCTGAGAATAGATTACCAGAACTTTTAAAACAGGCACTAAAAGAAAACTTTTTATCTGCCTCTATTGACATTCCACCAAATGCCATAATACAACAAAAACTTCTACTATTACTTAATGAACAGAACAATGAACATACTCTCATATTTAAATATTTCTGCATTGGAAAAACACTTTATAAATGAAAATTAGAACTTGAAGCAACAAATACCACCTCAGAAGCCATACAAAAACAAATTCACAATGAATTCAAGACAGCAGTTGGATCAACAAACACTTGCTACAAACTTAGAACAGCTCTTAGACTCTATAATTTGTTTAATACTTGTGAAAACATCCTACAAAGCCCAATACTTCAACCATTGAAAATACAATACATTGGAAAACTCACAGAACTGAAATTTTAACAATTTTCAGAGCAAATCATTTCAATCATCTTGGACTACTATCTTGACATTACAAATAGTGCTTGGACTTTGACAGAGCTTAGTCTTGAGAAAAAAATTATGTTACCAGTAGAATTTTAGCTATTAATTAGCATGAAATTATTCTTATAATTCCTATCAGTAATTAATATGTTAATATCAATTCAAATTATCACTTATTATTTAATCAATTTATCACATATCACGATTCAATTAATAATCCAATTAGTACAACAGAAAGTAAAATGATTAAATTACACAATACTCTGAACTTTGTAACATTCAAAAATTTGCCAAAATTTATAGAAATTTGCTGAAATTATGAATAGTTCATCCAAATTAATCAATAGTTCAGTGAAATAACTTGTAATTCATCAAAATGTATCTTTAGTTTGCTGAAATTTGAGCAAAGAGAAAAAGTGCAAGTTCATAGACTAGTACTACAACAAGTTGTATAAAAAAAGAGCTTTTTTTTTCAAGAAAATATATCTTAATTTAGATTTATTACTTAGAACCATTCCTACACACACAAAAAGAAATAAATATCAAATAATTTGAAAAACCAAATTTTTTAATTATTGCACTTGGAAAATCCCCAAAACCCAACTAACGTTTTGAAATTGATTAGCTACCAATTTCAGTAAATTGTTAGTGACCCCAGGCCTGGATAGAAAACGTTTCTCTTGACAGAATTCAATTTCTTTTACATTTTTTTTATTTTTATTTTTTTTTCTTATTACAATCATTAGGGTAGCCTACAGACGAGATTCCTGTAGAAGAGTTGACTTTCACAGCAAAATAACTACACATTTTTAGTGAGCTTCCAGACAAGCAATTCCTGGGAAAGAGTTGATGTTTACTACAATGTAACTACATAAAATAACTGGCAAGGAATTGGCCATTTTACTTATAAGCCCAACAAGTTCAAATTATAGAAGATAATTTGAAGATAAATTCAGTTATTAGAAATTTAACTACTTCTAGAAAACGTGAATTTACAACCAACAGACATTTACAACATTCAAGAAAAGAAACCAAAAACCTCCAGTAACAGCGTGTACTAGTAAAACCAGCAGCCAAGTGAAAATTAGGATGCCACATCAAAGAATATCTGGACCAATTAATATTAGCACACAGACTATCCACCAGGATACAAGAGTTGGAACCAACTTCCCAACATAAATGGTGAATAGATCGAAAAATATCATGAATAAAATGCTAAGAATTACCAGAGACAATTGCACTATTAGCTTGAAAAAACCATTCACTGACCATATAAGGTAAGCATCTATCAGAAAAAGCAGCAGTCCTAGTTAGAGCATCAGCACGTTGTTACTAGATGAAATTAGAGATATTATTTAACATGAAATTATCTTATAATTCCTATCATTAATTAGCATATATTATCATCAAATGATCATTTATTACATTAGCAAAAATGTCCGAAATTATCATTTAATTAATAACCCAAATTGTACACAACACAAATGTAATCTAATTGCGATGATCAATCATGCAATACTCCGAACTATGTAACATTCAGAAGTTCGAAATTTGCCGAAATAATTGATAGTTCACCGAAATATCTAATAGTTCACCAAAATAACTTGTAGTTTGCCAAAATGTATCTTTAGTTCAGTGAAATTGTAGAAAATAGCAAAGTTTAAGTTTATAGAATAGTGTTACAATAAGTTGTATAAAAGAAAAGCTTCTCTCTTCGAGAAAATGTATCTTACTTTAGATTTATCTCTTAAAACCGTTCTTATACACACAAAAAGAAATAAATATCAAATAATTCGAAAAAACCAAATTTTTTAATTATTGTACTTGGAAAATCCCCAAAAATCCAATTAACATTTTGAAATTAATTAGCTACCAATTTCAGTAAACTGTTAGTGACTCCAGGCCTGGATAGAAAAATGTTCCCTTGATAAAAATCTTATTTCTTTTACATTTCTTTTATTTTTTTTTTCTTTTTTTATTACAATCATTAGGGTAGCCTACAGACGAGATTCCTGTAGAAGAGTTGACTTTCACAGCAAAGTAACTATACATTTTAGTGAACTTCCAGATGAGCAATTCTTAGGAAAGAGTTGACGTTTACTACAACGTAACTACATAAAGTAACTGGCAAGGAATTGGCCATTCCACTTATAAGTCCAGCAGTTCAAATTATAGGAAATAATTTGAAGATAAATTCAGTTACTGGAGGTTCAACCACATCCAGAAAACGTAAATTCACAGCAAATAAGTATCAACAACATTACAGAAAAGAGACCAAAAACCTCCAGTAACAACGCTCATTGTCAGGGACACCAAAGTGACCTTTAACTTTAATCCAATTCACATCCAAATTCTTGCAACAAATGACATTAACAATATGGCAATGCTTGACCCAATACTGATTCCTAAAATCTGGACAAGCCAATACAGACTCTGATTTGCATGCATCCAGAGTAGCCTAGCTGTCCAAAAACAAGTCGACAGAACACATACTGCTGAAGAAAAGAAACACACTTGAAATAACTAGGCTCTCCAAGAACAAGAGACATAGGAGTACCACCCTAACAACAAAACACACTTGTCAGAGAGCTGCCTAAGGACAAATCACATCCAAAAAAAATGCAGACCACACCAGCTAAAAAATTGTTAGAGGAGTTGACTCTAATACAAGCCAGAAATTGTAGAGGGTGGCGAAAACACCAGCTAAGAACCTGAAGATCATAAGATCTATAAGAAAACAACTGACCCAAAATACCCAATGAATTTGCAAAAAAATAATGGAGGCCAATTTGCTTTCAGCCTGAATTTGTTCAAAAGTTTTTAAACCATACAAGGAGAGATGATAGATTGCATCAGTAGGAAAATCACGTGGGAGACCAAACTTAGACTTTAAGTCCCTATAAATCATAGCATCTCATTTATTACAAATACTGAAAAGAATAAAACTGAACTGGGTCTTGTAACTGACAATAGGAAAAAGAACTGTTGACACCAAATATGCAAATTGCTTATCCAAAATTGCCTTCCTTAGAACAAGATTGACAAAAAACCGAACATCCAAATGTGCTTTTGTCATGCTAGGTTTTAACAGACCCTTAGAAAACAAAAAAATACCCAAATAATGATGAGGTTTCCCCTTTTTGGCAATAGAAATAGGTAAGCCACTGATAGTCAGATAAGGGTTAGAAACCTGGCAGTTGATAAGAATGACCACAGTCTTGTTATTATTTATAGAAATATCATTCAACCTAAAGAACTTACTAGCAATATTGAAGATGTATTGTGTAGCAGCCTGATTACTATCAACTCAAATCATATCATTGGCGAAAGCACCAGCAACAAAAAATAATGTCAACCCGGTTTGTGATTCCACCTGGTCTGACTTGGAGACAAAATGAGAATTTAGCCTGTAACCACACATACTCTCCTGCCTTTTGACTTCACATAAAAGCAAATCATAGAATATGTACCAAAGAAGAGGTGAAAAAACTTTCCCTTGGTTTAAACCATCATGAACTCAATACCTATCAGTTAAGCCAAAGTTTGTCATCATTCTGTTAACTCAACTATTGTGAATATTACCAAAAAATCTAATGAACTTGTTACACATCTTGATCCTAACCAAACTCTTTCTGAGATGTTCCCAACCCACAGAATCATAGGCCTTATGCATGTTGTTACTCGAGTAGAAAAACTGATCCAAAGTTATGAAGAAATGTGACCAAAACGTGACATAACACAGAATAGTGTGCAATAACATTGGATAATTCATTATAATATAGGATAACATGTTATAACGCAGGATAACACAGAATAACATGCAATAATGTAAGATAATGTGTTATAATGCAAAATAACACAAAATAACATGTAATAATGTCAGATAATATGTTATAACATAGGATAACTAGTGATAACATAGAAAAACAAAGCAATAACAAAAATAACAAAGCAATAGCTAGCAATAGTGAGACAATTAAAAGCAATCCTGTAAAACCAAAAGAATGTATAAAAGCAAGTAGTTGTAAAAGTGAGAAAAGACAAACAGATAGATATGAATCTCTAAACAAGAATTAAATATTCATACCTCTTCATCATTTATTATCTTCCCTATTTTATCTTCTGAAATAAACCAATTATTAAAGAAATTAGAATCATGAATTCATGTTCTTGAACTTTATGAAATTTACATAAATTAACCCTTGTCTTGTATCTTCGTTCTAAGACAGATGCTTTTAGCATAACCACCTCAAACTATTAACGATTTGGATCAATTGCTCTTGATCACGGCAATTGATGATACTAATTTATCTTTTTTTTTTTTTTTTTTTTTTTTTTTTTTTTTTTGTGGAGTGGCAACATAGAAAAATTAACTGTCTGGGAATAGACTTCATAATAGCCTGGTAAAAAAGGAAAGCTTCTCCTAGATTTTGGATATTAACGTTATCTTAATAGCTTATCAGAAGAGCAAAAAGACAATACTGGATCCTAACAACTGCACTCATTAGCTCAAAGAGAATAACTTATATTTACAGACAAATTGTAATCAAGAAATCTAAAACTCTGTATCTTATAACCAAAGAACTCAACAGATAAATTCACATTTAGAAATAGACCCTTTAAAGACTGATAACAATGATACTGCCAAAGATATATTACTTAAAAATTACTAAATTAGAGCACTAAATATTATCACCAAATCCCACCAAATTTACCCATAACAGCATTCTAAACTAAGGATTCTAACTGGAAATTTTAGCTAAGGATTCTGTTTTTTCTGCTTTTAATACTACTGCTATATATATATAAATTTTGTTATACAAGATTCCTTGAATTCCTCAATTTTCTAGCCAAAAATCCTGGAATTCTGCAATTCTGCAATTCCTCTAAGAGAAATTCTGGAATTCTACTTTTATTATGTCTTATTTTGATTGGCTAATTTATGTACTAATATATAATTTTTATATTCTATAAATAACATTATCTTCTCTTTTTAATATTGAGCTCTGTTAAGATCTTCTATATCTCCTAATTCTTTTTCTTTAATTAACTTCTGAACTTCTTTTTTGAAAATTATTTGTATTATTTTGATTTGTAATTTTTCAAATTGGGCATTGATCATTTTTTTTAATTGGTTGATAGTAACTGTATCCATTATTAGACTAAGTAGTATTGCTGATTAATCTTGAAATTCTGTGTATAGCTGATATAGGCTTGTGTTAGTGTAAACAAATTGTTTTTTTCCACAAATTGTTTAAGTTGTTATAGTATTGTTGTATTGAATAACTATTTTGTTTTGTTCATGTATAAGTTCTGAATATTCAGATTTTGTTCCAAATAATAATAACAAAAGTTTCTTGAAAATTGTTGTATTCACTACTTCCAAGTTTCTTTGGTCAATTTTTGATATAGTATAATTGTTTCTGGTATTTTCATTGACAATATTACTTTTGCTATTATTTTGTCTATAGTGTTTTCTAGTTTTTTATGTGCTTTGTATTGGGTTTTTTTATTATCTTTGTACCAATTGGTTTGTTGATTAATTGTGATTTCCATGTTTGTTTGTTAAATTTATTGAAATAGTTGTTGTACAAGTAAATAGATATCATAAGTAATCTCTATCTTTTATTATTGCTTTTATTATATATATTGTGTCTTTTTATATTGTTTTGGTTAATCACTTTAATGTGTTTGTGTCAATAATTATAATTGGTTTCAGATTTTGTGAAATCTTATCTGGTTAAACTAGTAATTGTTGTACTCCTAGTTGTGGAATATTACTGGTGAATAATAATACTGTATTGTAATATGGTTTTAATCGATTTCTATGTGTTGCTTTGGCTAAGATTTCGTTATTTTATCTTAGTTTGTAAACTTTATTTTCTAAAATTTTTTCAATGTGAAATAGTCTATCCTATTTGGGATCAAATTTTTCACTTCATTGTTTTTCTGTTTTGGTATGATATAAAAATACTTTGTCTCTAATCCTGAATTCAACTGGTTTATCTGGTAATTGGTTATTATGTTATTTTTTTTGTTTTTCTGTGATCTTTGAATGTTTTTAGCTGCTCTTTGTCTTTTGTTTTTCAATGTTTTCATTAATTTGTACGTTCTTTTTAGCAATGTTCTTTAGAAATTGGCTTTTGTTATTAGTTTTGTTGGATATGTATTGACTTTTATCTCAACTGGTAATATTGCTGTTCTATCATAAACAAGTTCAAATGGTGTTGCTTGTGTAATATCTTGCTTTATTGTCCAATAAACAAATAGTACTAATGATATAAATAAATTCTATTCATTCTAGTTTTCTTGATTGATTTTGGCAATTGCTTTACACAATGTTCTGTTGAATTTTTCTATTAAATTATTTGTTTGTAAATAATATGATAATAATAATAATTTTTTAATTCCAAATCTTTGGCTTAATTCTGTTAATGTAATGTTTACAAAGTGGGTTTCTTGATCTGATAATAATTTTTTTGGACATTAGTGTTGACAAATTAAATCTTGGTAAACAAATTTGGCTATGGATTCTGCATTTGTTTTTTGAATTGCTTTTGTCTCTGGCTATTTTGTGAGATAGTTCATGACTATTGCTATATAATAATTGTCTCTACTGGTTATTGTTAATGATTTGACTAATTTAATTCCAATTTTATTAAATGGTTGTCCCATTTTGATTGGTCTTAATAGTTTATTGGGTCTTGTTTCTCTTTTTTTCTGATAAGCATTACAATTTTGAACATATTGCATAATGTTTGGATACATTAATGGCAAATAATATCTCTTTCTGGTTCTTTCTATAGTTACTTTTTTATGAAAATGTCTTGTGATTGAATTTGAGTGCATGTTGTATAGTATTGTTTTTTTTTAGTTCTGTAATTACTTTGAGTAATAGATCTGAATCTTTTCTGTTTTTTCAATATAGTATATTTTGGTGTGTAATAAAATATTTTGATTGTTGTTTTATGTTGTTTTGTTTTTTTTGAGATAATTTTTCCTTAAACTGCTGGGTATTGATATAATATTGGAGTTATTGATATTTTTGTGTATTCATTTTTTGTTATATTTTTGGATTAAAATGTTCTTAGATTTGTTTTATTTGTGACAAACCATTAGTATTTTCATTTTTTTTTCTTTTTATAATATACTGTATATTTGAATGATAAAAGTTCTATTTTCTATCTGGCATGATGATCATTTCCAAATTTTTGCTTTTGAATTGATGTCAATTTTTTGTGATTAGTATATACTTTAAATTTCTGGCTTAAATACTCTTTTTATTTGATAACTGCCCAATAAATAGCCAAATATTCTAGTGCTGATGTTCCATAGTTTTTTTTAGCTGGGCTCAAACTTCAGCTGGCATATACTATTAGATGTTCTCATCTATCTGGTTTTTTCTGAGATAATACTGCTCCCAATGCTTGACCAGATGCATCAGTAGTGATAATAAATGGCTTGTTATGATCTAAATAGATTAATATTGGTGCTTAAATAAGCTTTTTTCTTAGTATATTGAAAGTGTTTTGCTAAGTTTTTATTTATTTATATTTCATATTTTTGGCTTGAAGCTAGTAAAATGGTTAAGCCAGTTTGGAGAAATTCTGGATAAAGTGACAGTAATATCCAGCAAATGCTCTTAATTTTGTGAGATTTATTGGTACTAAAAAGTTTTTGATAATCTCAATTTTGTCTGAATTTGTTTTGATGCTATCTTTGCTTATAATATGTTCCAAGAATTTCAGTTCTGTTTTGCCAAAAAAGCACTTGGTAGCATTTAGTTTTAGCTCTGTTTGTCTCAATTTCTCAAACACTTGCTGTAAATAATGCAGATAATTATCAAATGTTTTTGAAAATATGTTGGTGTCATCTAAATAAACAATAACTGATTTCCATAGTAGTCCAGTATAAACAATTTTTATAAGTTATTGGAAAGTGGCTGGTATATTAGTTAAACTAAATAACATAACTTCAAATTCAAAGTTTTTTTCTCTGGTGGTATTTCTTCTTGTTGGCTAAATTCATAATTACTTGTCAATAACTACTGTTTAAATTTAAAGTAAAGAATAATTTCTTTCTTCTAAAAGCATCAAACAATTTTTAGATTCATAAAGTTGGATAGCTGTCTTTATGAGTGACACTATTAAGTTTTATATAATTTACACAAAAGCAGATTTTTCTATTTTTTTTTCTGACTAGTACTATTAGTAATAACTATGAACTCATTGATAGTTGAAATAACCCATTGTCTAATATCTGATTGATTTTCTGTTAAATGATTTCATGGCTTGCTGGTGGTACTCTGTATGCTTTTTGTTTAATTGGTATTATATCTCCAGTTTTGATCTAGTGCTGGATAATGTCTGTTTTGCCAAATTTATTTTCATTGGCAAAGATGTCAGTAAAATTGTTAAGCAATATTTTGAGCTGCATTTGTTGAAGTAGGTCTAAGTTTTTAAAGTTTATTTGTTCTAATTGTTTTGGTTAGAGCAAATAGCATTTTTCTTATCCATATATTGTTTGTGATGTAATGTCCACATATTTACACAGTTATAAAAAGTCTGGAATGGTATTTGGTAGTTGGTTTTTAATTTTAATGCTTAAATATTCAATGATAGTTTCACTTAGTATTTTGATGGTGTTTTCAGTTGTATTGTGGATAAGAATTTTGATGTGTTTGTTATTTTTAGCCAGTATATAGAGATTGGTGATTGCAATCTCTTCTAATTCACAAATAGTGGTTTTTGCTTGAAAATTTGGAGTTGATCTCTCACTTTTTTTTTTATAACTATTAAATACTGGTCATATGATAGAATGAAAATTGATTAACAGATAGAGATAATTTCTCTCTTGTCAATAACTTTTTCCTCTGTTATATTAACTAGTATATTTATCTTACTTATTAATTTGAATCTATTTTTTTTCTTGCTATACTCTAACTCTTTCTTTTTTTTTACTAATACTAACTGAGCTATTTTTACTAAAGGTAAGAATATTGCCTGTACTATTTTTTCATTTGGTTCAATAATATATGGTTTTTCTGAATTGTTTTGTAGCATTGCAATAATATTTTTTACATATTTTGCATCAATTATTTCTCTTCTAATGTTGATTCTCTTTTTTGCCAAACTAGATCTAAATGCTAATTGAATCATTGTTGTTGCCAGAATTTCTAGTGCTACTTTTAGATCAATACATGTGCACAAATGTGGTTCTAATTTAATGGCATCTTTTTCAGAATATCTAAAATTAAATCTTGCATCAGTATTATGCATATGTTCTGGCATAATATTTTCATTATTATTACTAAACTATTTAAGTTCTTGCTTTTTTAAAAGATCAGAAAGCATGATGTATTGTTCTAAGTTTGAATTGGAGTTTAAATTTTCACTGTTGTCATTGCCATATAAAACAAAGCTAAAACTATTATTATTGTCATTATTGTCAGAGTTTAAATCATAATTAAGTGGCAATTCAGATTTCATTTTGCAGCTGCTGATTGGTTCTTCTTTTTTTGAAATTGTGTAGATCATGTGTAGAAGTAGATTGAAGATTAAGTTACAATTATTGCAATACTAAAAGTTACATAGTATTAAACAATAGTTACATAGTTGAATGTTTAGTTGTTTTAAACATTGCTCTTGTTTTTGTCTGGTTGGTGCTAAATTCTAGTAGTGTTTATGAAATTCTTTTGGGGCAGTTTCAATATCAAAAAATGCATTTAGATTGAAAATAAAAACAGTTTTAACTGGTTTTAGTGAGTTGTTTTTAATTTCTATGATTTTGCTGAACAATATACCTTCAACTTAGGCAGTTGCTATTTACCAGATCTTATCTTTATCATGTAAATAACCATCTAAGCATAAGATTGCTCAGTTTCATGTAGTAATAAAGAGTGTTCTAAAACTTACCCAGTTGTTTATGAAAATTATGTATTGGCATAAAATATCACATGTTTCTTCTCAACTAAAAATGTCATTTTACATTCTTTTATTAAGTAGGATTTTCCCATAAGTGAAACACAGCTTATTGTCCCACTTTTTTTGTCTTTTTAGATAGCCATAATGTTCACAGTGGGATGACTTGCAGTAGTAATATGTACATATCCAGTAATCTTTGTCAAGTGTAACCTAAGCTTCATAAAAGACAGCTTTTTCTTGTAGTCTTTGTATTTGAATAAAATATATAGTGATTTTGGTCTAATGCTAGTCGAATAGAATTTTTTTCAACCATTGGTAATTTTGCTGGTAGTAATATCTTCTTGTAATTTGTCTTCTTTTTTTTTTTTTTTTATTGTTCCAAAAAAGTATCAATAACAACTTGTTGTGGTTAATATCAGTCCATAAGACTTGATAGGCTTTCCAAGTAGGTTTTTTTTTTTTCTTCAAATTCTATTGGTGGTGCTAATATGGTAATTTTGAAATATCCACAAGTTGCTAATACTTATGTATGCTGACTGTTCTGGCTGAGCTAAAGTTCTTGTGTGGTTCAATCAAGTACTGTATTGGTTTTGAATAGCCAGTTATTATCAACTAACACTTGGTATTGTGTGACTTCCATGATGAAAACCTTTATAAATGTAATAATACTATTAATTTTGAACAAGAAGTTGTCAATCTTGCCAATTGAAATTTTTGTTGCTCTATTCACTATGATAATTCTGGCACTAACAGCTCAATCAACTTGGTAACCTAATTGGTCCATGAGTTGTCATGTAATAATGTTGTTTGCTGAACTGCTATTAAGAATTAGCTTAATGTATTGACCATCAACTTTAGTATTAGTGTATATAGTGGTGATAAATTTGGTGTTTAGTGCAGTTTTATTAAATAATAATGTTTTAAATAACATTTTTATTTCAAAAAAAAATATCACAGTGAGAGATTCATCTTCTGTAACAGTTGTAGATAGAATGTTATTGGTAAGTGTTTGTTTTTGATTAGTTTCTAGTTTGTTGAATTAGATATCTTCTGGAGTAGCCAAAAGACTTAAATAGTTTTGAGAATACAGATTCTAATTGTATCCAGTATTTAAATCCCACTGGTAAAATCTTGATAGCTGATTGAATAAATTGGAGATTGGTTGGTGTATTATTATTGCTGATCTCCAATTTTGCTGTGTATGTGTAATTCTTGGTTTTTGGTTTCTGGATGACATTTGAGTTGGGTTTTGTGACAGTATAGGAATAGATTAGTGACTGTAGTTGATAAATAACTGGAACTGAGGTTTGATAGATTGAAAGTATATATATTGGTTGTTGTATTTTCTATGAGTAATAGAGTTAATATTAATATAGTTTATTCAATTGATTGTTAATATAGTTCAGGATTTGAAATTTGCAATTGGGATTTCAATATTGATTTCTCGATTATTGATTATTTATTTTGGCATAACAGTCAACCCTGATGTGATTTTGTTTACCACAATTGTGGCAAATATAAATTTTTTGCTATTATAATGGTTAAGTTAATGATAATACAGAACATGACTAATTTTGGTGTCAATTAAAGGCTCTGAAGTTGTTGCAATATTATGGCAGGTGATATATGATCTAATTGTTGTTAACTAAGTATCCTTTCAATTTCTGATTGATTGAATTACTAAATTGTTTCAATTTGGAATTCAAGTTAGATGATTTATTCATTACTAGGTTAATGGCTTGAGCATAGTTGGCTTCTAGCTCAGCTGATTCAAAATTTTTGACATGTGTGACTACTGTTTATAGTGTTACTAGATATAATGGGCATATACATTGTAGAATACTACTGTGTAGTCTGCAAATAAACTGATTCAAGATCTGCACTTCTGTAAAATAACTGGTGTTAATAACTTGAATTTAGTGTAAATTGTAATAGAAGTATCCTAAGTAAGTAATAACTGCTTTAGTATCTCCTTGTTTGATGGTAGTAAAAATATTTGCTAGGCAATTAACGCTATTATTATTACTAAAATATTTCAAAAATTCAACTTTAAATGTGTTAAAATCTTGGAGTTTCTGGATCAGACTTTGATATCATAAATTGGTTGTATCCTGAAAAAAATATGGAATTGCTTATAATGCTTTTGCATTGTTTCATCCATTGGTTACAATAACTTTTTCCACATCATTGAGCCATACTTAGGCATCATTTTTTTCTCCAATGAATTTTTTGAGTTTGATAATTAGAGCATAAGCCATTGGTGCTAGTGGTAATTAATATTGTTATGATTGTGATTGTTGTTAAAGTTGTTGCTAAGATGGCAGTTGTGGCTGTTGTTGTTGCTATTTAGCAATTAATAGAACTGGTGGTGAATCAATTATAATTACTGGAGGTAAGTTTTGGGGAACAATAAAAGTGGTGTTTAAATTGTTCTGATTTTGTTGAATTAGAATAATTGGAGTTTGTATTTCTGAGTTTTTTAGGATTGGGTTTTGATAATTAAATTCCTGATTTTTATCTTCTTTTTCTTCTGATTCTATTATTTTTCATAAACTAATGGTTCTAAAATTTGGTTGTGGTTGCAGTGATTAAAATCTTGATGGCATTGGTGATTGCAATTTAAATTTCTTAAAATACCCTCCATATGTTCTTAATAGGTCAGTTTTTAATTGTTAACTTTGAAATGGAATTTAAACTACTGGCATTTTTATGTTTGAAGTGGCTACATTTGTTGATGTAATATTGATGGTACTTCTGGATATATGGTGGTATAATAGATAGATTGATAACTCAACTTTTGGTTTTTTCTAAGTAGATGGTTGTATTTTTTAAGAAGTTACTGCTAAGATTTGTAGTTTTTTTTTGTTCTTGTTTGCATAAGTGATTGGGTATTTTTGTTGGATGTAATATTTAATTTCTTGATTGATTTTAGTAATAATTGATGTGAAATTATAAATTACTAATAAACTGGTGTTTTGAATTAATTTATTGTAGATATTTTTTTTTGTAAATTTGGTATTGTTACAAGTAATTATTTGGGATCTCAAGTCAAATAACAAACTTGTAACTTAGTGCTACAGTGGTTAATAATGATAGTAATATTAGTATGTTGTTATTATCTGAAGGTTTTTGTTATCTGAAGATTTTATAGTTGAGTCCTTTGTATAATAGACAGAGATTTAATAGTGGTTTTCAGTAGTCTTCCAAAATCACAATTCCGTCAAATTTTTTTCTCAGCATGGTGGCCAGTAATCCTCCTGATAAGTTATTCTCAAATTTATGAGTGTTTTACTCTTGTTTCATGGGTCTTTTACTAGTCCCTATAATGTTTGTACTTTAGTGCTTTAATTTTCAATTAATTAGTATACAACAATAAAATCAAAGAAAATAAAAAAAAAAAGAAAATAAAAGAAGTAAAAAAATAAGCCAAGGCAATTTGCAAGTTAGTATCTATTAATAGCCATAATCAAGAGCTATTGTTCTAGTGTGGTTAAGTAGAGATTACTATCAACATAAAGTGTTGATAGTGGAAAGTAGATTAAGATAACAAATAGTTATTTATTGATATTTGTGATTTGAGAGGTTGCTTAAATTAAATCTAAACTGAGAGGCCTCTTTTTTTTTTGTATTTTTAATAATTATGATTTGTGAGTCTAATTAACTCTGAGTTTCCTTGACTAATTTTCTAGCTTCTAATACTACTGCTATATATACATAAATTTTATTGTACAAGATTTCTTGAATTCCTCAATTCTCTAGCCAGGAATTCTGGAATTTCTGAAATTCTGCAATTCCTTTGAGAAGAATACTGAAATTCTGGAATCTTGCAATTTTTTATATGAGAATTCTGAAATTCCTGGAATTTTGCAATTTCTCTGAGAAGAATTTTGGAATTTCATTTTTACTATGTTTATTCTGATTGGCTAATTTATGTACTAATATTTAATTCCTATATTTTATGAATAATATTATTCTCTCTTTTAATATTAAGCTTCTGTAAAATCTTCTAAATCTCTCTTTTGTATCAATGTTGTTGCTGTAATTTCTATTGCTATTTGTAAATCTAATTTTATATATGACTGGAGTTTTTAACTATAGTGATTTGTCCAAAATATCTATGTTCAAATCTTGCATCTGTATTATGTGCATGTTCAGACATAATGCTTTTATTATTATCACTGAATTTAGTTAATTTCTGCTTTATTATAAGATTTAGAAGCATGATATATTGTTTGGTGTTTGAAGTAGAGTTTGAATCATTGTTGTTATTGTTGGCAGAGTTTGAATTATTATCATCATCATTAGTAAAGTTTAAATTGGAATTAAGTTCCAATTCCGATTCTCACTAATTAGCTCATCTTCCTTAGAGTTTGAATATATAATGCATGGAAGTGGATTGTGACTCAGGGCTGTCAAGTGAGTTTTAATGATTTGTTTATTGATTTTGGTATTGCTAATTCTCAAATTTCTTTTTTTTCTCTAAGTCTTTTTTGTATTAATACTTTCTCAATGCTGACTTTTGGTATAAAAAAAGGCAGTCTTTGCACAGGTAAGTATAAATCTGAGTAGTTTTTTTCTGGAATTCTTCCAACAGGTCTTTAAATAATTGGAGTTTTGAATTTCTAGAGGTTTGACAGGTTTTATTTAAGGTAAGTTTTTTTTTTCAATAGTGGAGTTAGACTTATTGGGTTTCAAATGTTCAGGTTTTAAACAATTGAGTCTTGAATAATCAAAATTTTAACTTTTAACGAGTTTTACCAAAGATAAGTTTCTTTCTATACTAGTGAGGTTGGAATTTATCAGGTTTTAAATAAACAGAGTTTTAATTTAATGAGTTTTTAAGGAGTTTATCAATGGTAATTTTCGAATGTTTGGGGTTTTAATGATCAGGTTTTGAATGATTAGAGTTTTAATTTAACAAGTTTTTTAAAGGTAATGGTAAAATAAGGATTTTGTAAATTTTAAGTAATTTTCTTTTGTTTTTTCTTGGTCTGCCACTTTTGGATAGTTGTTGGTTGATGCTGGTTCTCTGTAGGATTATATCTTACAAGGAGCACCAAATGTTACAGGTGATTATTTGGGATCTTGAAACAAATAACAAATCTGTAACTTGGTATTATAGTGCTTGATAATGATAGTAATATTGGTATGTTATTATTATCTGAAGGTTTTTGTTATCTGAAGATTTTATGGTTGAGTCTTTTGTATAATAGACAGAGATTCAATAGTGGTTTTCAGTAGTCTTCTGAAATTGCAATTCTGTTAAATTTTTTTCTTAGCATGGTGGTCAGTAATTTTTCTAGTAAGCTATCCTCAAATCTATGAGTATTTTACTCTTGTTTCATAGATCTTTTACCAGTCCCTATAATGTCTGTACTTTAGTGCTTTAATTCTCAATTAATTAGTATACAACAATAAAATCAAAGAAAAGAAAATAAAGAAAGAAAATAAAATAAATAAAGAAATTAGCCAAGATAATTTACAAGTTAGTATCCGTCAATAGCCGTGATCAAGAGCTATTGTTCTAGTGTAGTCAAGTAGAGATCAACATGAAGTATTAATAGTGGAAAGTGGATTGAGATAACAAATAGTTATTTATTGATATTTGTGATTTGAGAGATTACTTAGATTAAATTTAAACTGAGAGGCCTCTTTTTTTTTGTATTTTTAATAATTATGATTTATGAATTTAATTGACTTTGAGTTTCCTTGACTAATTTTCTAGTTTCTGATACTATTGCTATATATACATAAATTTTATTGTACGAAATTCCTTGAATTTCTCAATTTTCTAGCCAGGAATTCTGCAATTTTTTTGAGAAAAATACTAAAATTCTAGAATCCTGCAATTCTTCATACAAGAATCCTGAAATTCCTGAAATTCTGGAATTTTATTTTTACTACATTTATTCTGATTGGCTAATTTATGTATTAATATTTAATTCTTATATTCTATGAATAACAATATTTACTAATTCTTCTAAGTACTATAAAATTTTTTTGTTGATGTAGAAATTAAAGACTGATTCTGCTAATAAGTGATTGCTGGTTAATCCCAAATGTTAACAATAATATTGGAATAAAAATTTGGCAAATTCTAAATAATTTGTTCCTATTATTTCTGATTCTGCCACTTTTGAATAGTTGTTACTGGTGCTGGTTTTCTGTAGGATTATATCTTACAGAAAGCACCAAATGTTACAAGTGATTATTTGAAGTTTCAAATCAAATAACAAACATATAGCTTGGTACTTAATAGCTAAATTGGTTGGTAATTTTTGAAGGTTTTCATACCTGAAAGTTTTGGTGAAGTCTTTTGTATAATGAACAGAGATTCAATAATTGTTTTCAGTAGTCTTTCAGAATTGCAATTCTGTTAATTCTTTTTTTAGCTTGATGGCCAGCAATCTCTTGGTAAGCTATTCTCAATTCCAAATATTTATTCTTATTTCTGGGTTTTTTATCAATGCTATATCTTGACGTTAGTATTCTGCACATTAATTTTTTTTAATCAATTAGTAAATCAACAACAAATAAAAAAAAATAAAAAAATGAAAATGAAAAAATAAGCCAAGACAAGAAAAGTTAGTATCCTGTTAATAGCTATGATTAAGAGCTATTAGTTCAATATAGTTAAGTATTGGTAATTATTAACATGAGTTATTAATAGCAAAAAAATAGATTGTAATAGTAACAGATATTTTATTGATATTTGATGTTTCCACTTCAAGTCATAAAATACTATTATATAAAGAGATAGATGTGAAATTGAAACTGGATATTTTAAACTAAGAATTTTAACTGAAAATTCTTATTAAGGATTCTGTTCTTTCTGTTTTTAATGTTATTACTATATATACATAAATTTTGTTATATAAGATTCTTTGAATTCCTCAATTTTCTAGCCAAGAATCCTGGAATTCCTGAAATTCTGTAATTTTTTGAAAAGAATCCTGAAATTCTAGAATTCTGTGATTCCTTATACTGGAATCTTGTAATTCTGAAATCTTACAATTCTTTTAAGAGGAATCCTAGAATTTTATTTTTACTATGTCTTATTTTGATTGGCTAATTTATGTACTAATATATGATTTTTATATTATATGAGTAACATTACAGTTATATATGTCAGAGACTTTAAATTAGCTGAACTAAAAGCCAATTATGCCCAAGCTGTAAATCTAGTAATAAACAGATCTTCTGACTTGGACTCAAAATTAAAACAGTTCAGTAACTCAATTAATCAGAAATTAGAAGGATACTTAACTAACAACAATCAAACAATATATCAACTACCACAATATTGTGACAATTTCAAAGCTTTCAATTAGCACCAAAATTAATCATGTTCTATGTTATTGTTAACTTGATTATCATGGCAACAAGAGACACATATCTGTTATAATTGTGATAAACAAAGTCATATCAGGGTTGACTGCTTTGCCAAAATGAATAATCAACAATTAGAGAATCAATATTAAAACCCTGATTGCAGATTTCAAACTTTGAACTATATCAACAATCTATCAAAGAAACTATATTAATATTAACCTCATTACCCACAAATGACATAACAACCAATATATGTATCTTTAATCTATCAAATTTCAGTTCCAATTATTTATCAACCACAGTTACAAGTAATTTATTAACTACAATCTATCTCTATATTGCCACAAAATTCAATTCAAATTTCATCTGGAAACCAAAAGCCAAGAATTACACATATACAGCAAAACTGAAGATCAACAATAATAATGTACCAACCAATCCTTAGTTTATTCAGTCAGCTATTAAAATTCTACCAGTAGAGTTCAGATACTAAGTACAACCAAAATTTGAATTCTCAGAACTATTTAAGTCTCATAATTACTCTAAAAAATGCTCAATTCAACAATCCAAAAACTAATTAGAAACAAACACTTATTAATAACATTCCACTTGCAATTATTACAAAAAATAAATCTCTTGTAATATTTCTTTTTAAAATAGAAACTCTATTAGAAACATCATTATTTAGTAAAGCTGTTCTTAATACTAAACTTTTTACTATTATATATACTAATACCAAAGTTAATGGCTATGCTATCAAGTTAATTCTTGATAGCAGTTCAGCAGACAGCATCATTACATGATAACTTATGGACCAATTAGGTTATTGAGTTAATTAAACTGCCAGTATTAGAATTATCACAGTAAATAGAACAACAAAAACTTCAATCAGTGAGATTGATGACTTTTTGTTTAAAGTCAACAGCATTATTGCACCAATTAAAGTCTTTATAATGGAAGTCTTCAGTACCAAGCTCTCATGAGAAATAACTGGCTGTTCAAAACAAATGCAGTATTTGATTGGACCATACAAGAGCTTTAGCTCAGCCAGAACAGCCAAAACATGCAAGTATTAGCTGAATGTAGTTACTTCAAACCAACTATTATACAATGACTGATAGAATTTAAAGAAGAAGAACAAAAACCTACTTAAGAAGCCTATTAAGTTTTATAGATTAAAAAAAATTACAATAAACTGTTACCACTACTATCATGGGATAATAAAAAAAACAAAAACAAAGAGAAGCCACAAAAGAACACTGCCACTGAAAAAAACACCAATGGCTGAGAAAAATTTTATTTGACTGACATCAGACCAAAACCACCATATATTTTACTAAAGTGCAAGGACTGCAAGAAAAAACTGTTCTCTATAGAAGTCTAAGTTGTGCTTGATAAAGATTACTGAACACACATGTACTACTATTACAAGTTATGTCACTGTAAACGTTATGGTTATCCAAAAAGACAAAGAAAATAAAACAATAAGCCAGGTCTTACTTGTAGAGAAATCCTATTTGACAAAGAAATATGGAATAATATTTCTGGTTAAGAAAGAACATATGATGCTTTATGTCAATACACGATTCTTATAAGCAACTGGATAAGTTGTGAAATATTCTTTACTATTGTATGAAACCAAACAATCTCACACTTAGACAGTTATCTATATAACAAAGATGAGATCTGGCAAATGGCAATTACCAAAGTCAAAAGTGCATTGCCCAGCAAAATCTTAGAAATTAAAAACAACTCACCAGAACCAATTGAAACTGTTCTTATTTTTAATTCAGACACATTTCTTAATATTGAAGCTGGCCCAAAAGAATTCTATAAACACTACCAGAATTTAGTGCCAATCAGACAAAAACAAAAACAGTGTTTAAAGCAGCTAAATACCCAACTTTGTTAACACTGTTTAATTCCCTATGACTTTTAATATTGTAATGATTGTGACCTCATTTACAATCCACTATCATGTATAATCTACATAATCTTTAAAAAAAAAGAACCAATTAGCAGCTGCAAAATGGAATCAGAATTGCTACTTAATTATGATTCAAACTTTAACAATGATGATGATAATAATGGTTCTAGTTCTGTTCAAAATGGCAATAACAATGGCAAAGATTCAAATTTTAATTCAAACTCAAAACAATATATTGCACTTTCTGATCTCTCAAAAGAGCAAAAACTCAAATGATTTAATGATAATAATAAAGGTATTATGCCAAAACATATACATAATACTAATACAGAATTTGATTTTAGATATCCTGGAAAAGATGCCATTAAATTGGAACCATATTCACATATCTGTATTAATCTAAAAGTAGCACTGAAAATTCTAGTAACCACAATTGTTTAATTAATATCTAAAAGTAGTTTAGCAAAAAAGGGAATCAATATAAGAGGAGAAATAATTAATACAAAATATATAAAAAATATTATTGTAATTCTACAAAATAAATCAGAAAAACCTTATATTATTGAGTCAAATAAAAAGATAGCACAGACAATATTTTTATTTCTGGTTAAAATAGCTCAGCTAGTATCAGTAAAAAATAGAAAAAAATTAGAAATAATGACAAAAAAGATAAAAGGATTTGAATTCACAAATAGAATAAACATATCAGTTAATATGGCAGAAGAAAAAGTTATTAACAAAAAAAAAATTATTTCCACCTGTTAATCAATTTCTATTCCACTATATAACTAGTATTTAATAATTATAAAGAGAAAAGTGAGAGATCAATCCCAAATTTTTGAAGCAGAAGTCACTATTTGTAAATCAGAAAAGATTGCTATCACCAATCTCTATATATTGGCTAAAAGTTACAAGCACATCAAAATTCTTATCTATAATACAACTGGAAATTCCATCAAAATACCAAAAAAAACTACTATTGGATACTTAAACACTAAAGTTGAAGACCAACAACCAAGCAATATTTCAGATTTTTCACAACTGTGTAGATATATAGATATCACATCACAAATAATATACAGATGAAAAAAATGTTATTTGCTCCAACCAGAATAATTAAAACAAATGAACTTAGAAAATTTAGACTTACTTCAACATATACAACTCAAAATACTACTTAACAATTTTACTAATATCTTTGCCAATGAAAATAAATTTGATAGAACTGATATTATTTAGCACCAGATTAAGACTAAAGATACAATGCCAATTAAACAAAAAGCATACAAAATGCCATCAGCAAGCCATAAAATCATCTGACAAGAAATCAACTAGATGTTAGACAATGGGTTAATTTAATCAATAATCATATACTTGGATGATATAAATATATTTTCAAAAACATTCAATAATCATTTCCACTATCTTTAGCAAATGTTTAAAAGATTAAAGAGAGCTGAATTGAAACTAAATACAAAAAAATGTTTTTTTAAAAAAACAGAACTGAAATTCTTGGGACATGTCATAAGCAAAGATGATATCAAGACAGATCCAGATAAAATTGAGATTGTTAAAAACTTTTCAGTATTAACAAATTTCACTAAATTAAAATCATTCTTAGAATTTACTAAATACTATCACTATTTTATCCAAAATTTCTCCAAACTGGCTTAAACACTTCCCAGCTTTAAGCCAAGAATATGAAGTATAAATAAATTAAAACTCAATAAGAAACTTTTAATATTTTAAGAAAAAAACTGATTCAAGCTCCAGTATTAATTTATTCAGATTACAGCAAGTCATTTATCATCACTACCAATGCATTTGGTCAAGCATTGAAAGCAGTACTATCTCAGAAAAAACCAGATAAATGAGAACATCTAGTAGCATATGCTAATCAAAGTTTAAGTCTAGCTAAAAAAAACTATAGAATACCAGTTCTAAAACATTTAGCTATCTATTGGGCAGTTATTAAATAAAAAAAGTATTTAAGTCAGAAGTTTGAAGTATACACTGATCACAAAGAATTGATATCAATTCAGAAATAAAAATTTGGAGATGATTGCTATGTTAGATGGAAAATAGAACTTTTACCATTTAAATATACAGTATATTATAAAAAAAGAAAAGAAAATAGAAATGCCAACAGTTTGTTGTAAATGAAACAAATCTAAGAACATTTCAATCTAAAAATATAACAAAAAATGAATACACAAAAATATCAACAACTCCAGCACTATATTAATACCCAACAATTCAAGGAGAAATTATTTCAAAAAGAACAAAACAACATAAAACAACAATCAAAATATTTTATTACTCATCAAAATATACTATATTAGAAAAACAGAAAAGATTTAGATCAATTACTCAGAGTAATCACAGAATTAGAGAAAGAAACAATACTATACAACATGCATTTAAATTCAACCACAAAACATTTCCATAAAGAAGCAACCATAGAAAAAACCAGAAAGAAATATTATTGGTTATCAATGTATTCAGATCTAATATGTTCAAAATTGTGATGCTTATTAGAAAAGGAGAGGAATAAGACTCAGTAAACCATTAAGACCAATTAAAGTAGAACAACTATTTGATAGAATTAGAATTGACTTAATTAGACTATTAACAATAATTAGCAAAAGCAATTATTATATAGCAGTAGCCATGGACTATCTTACAAAATAGCCAGAGGCAAAAGCAATTCAAAGAGCAGGTGCAGAATCTGTAGCCAAATTTGTTTATCAAGATTTGATTTGTCAACACAAATGTCTAAAAAAATAATTATCAGACCAAAGAACTCATTTTGTAAACAGAACATTAACAGAATTAAGCCAAAAATTTGGAATCAAAAGACTATTATTATTACCATATCATTTATAAACAAATAGTTTAATGAAAAGATTCAACAGAACATTGTGTAAAGCAATCACCAAAATCAGTCAAGAAAACCAAAACAAATAAAATTTGTTTATACCATTAATACTATTTGCTTATTAGACAATAAAACAAGATACTATACAAGCAACATCATTTGAACTTGTTTATGATAAAACAATAACATTATCTATAGAGATAGACATTAATACATATCCAATAAAACCAATAACAGAAGCCAATTTCCAAAAAACATTACTAAAAAAAACATACAAATTAATGGAAACATTGGAAAACAAAAAATAAAAAGCAGCTAATAACATTTAAAAATTGCAAAAAAAATAACATGATAACTAATTACCAAATAAACCAGTTGAATTTAGAATTGGAGACAAAGTACTCTTATATTATACCAAAGTAAAAAAACAATGGAGTAGAAAATTTGATCCTAAATAGGACAGACCATTTTATATTGAAGAAATTCTAAGAAATAGAGCTTATAAACTAAGATAGAATAACAAAATCTTAGCCAAAACAGCACATAAAAATCAATTGAAACTATATTACAATACAATATTATCATCTATCAGTAATATTTCACAACTAGGAATACAAT
This sequence comes from Geosiphon pyriformis, assembly GCA_016748015.1. NCBI lineage: Eukaryota > Fungi > Glomeromycota > Glomeromycetes > Archaeosporales > Geosiphonaceae > Geosiphon > Geosiphon pyriformis. The sequence continues at coordinate 47,125 of JAAOMT010000012.1, read as the reverse complement.
AAATACTAATCCAACTAAATAAAATTCTATAAGATCTGGAACCAATTATAATTATTAACACAAACATATCAAAGTAATTAATTAAAACAATATAAAAAGATACAGTATATATGACCAAAACAACAATAAAAAATAGAGATTACTGATGACATCTACTTACTTGCACAACAACTATTCCAATTAATTCAAAAAACAAATATAAAAATCACAATTAATTAACAAACTATTCAATACAAAGATAATAAAAAAAAACCAATACAAGGCACACAAAAAACTAGAAAATACTATAAACAAGATAATAGCAAAAGTAAAATTGTCAATAAAAATACCAGAAACAATTGTACTATATTAAGAATTGATCAAAAAAACTTGAATATGGTGAATATAACAATTTCCAAGAAACTTTTGTTATTATTACTTGGAACAAAATCTGAATATTCAGAACTTATACATGGACAAAACAAAATGATTATTTAATACAACAATACTACAACAACTTGAACAATTTGTGGAGAAAAACAATCTGTTCACACAGACATAAAACATATATCAGCTACATACAGAATTTCAAGATTGATTAGCAATACTACTTAGTTTAGTAATAGATACAATTACTATCAACCAATTAGAAAAAATAATCAATATTCAATTTAAAAAATTACAGATCAAAATAATGCAAATAATTCTTAAAAAAAAAGTTTAGAAGTTAATCAAAAAAGAAGAGTTAAGAGATATAGAAGATTTTAATAGAGCTCAATATTAAAAAAAAAGATAATATTACTCATAAAATATAGGAATTATATATTAATACACAAATTAGCCAATCAGAATAAAACGCAGTAAAAGTAGAATTCCAGAATTTCTCTTAGAGAAATCACAGAATTTCAGAATTACAGGATTCCAATATAAGAAATTTCAAGATACTAGAAATCCAGGATTCTTTTTGAGAAATTACAGGATTCTAGGAATTCCAAAATTCCTGGCTAGAGAATTAAGGAATTCAAAGAATTTTATATAATGAAATTTATGTATATATAATAGTAATATTAGAAGTAGAAAAGACAAAATTCTTAATTTAGAATGCTCAATTCTAATTCCCCATCATTTTTTTATATAATAGTATTCTATGACTTAAAGTAAAAATATTAAATATCAATAAAATACTTATTACCATTACAATATATTTTTTTGCTGTTAATAAACTTATGTTAATAATTACTAATACTTAACTACACTAAACTAATAGCTCTTAATCATGGCTATTGATGAGATAGTAACTTTTCTTGCTTTGGTTTATTTTTTAATTTTCTTTTTTTTCTTTTTTTTTATTTATTTTTTTTGTTGTTGATTTACTAATTGATTAAAAAAAATTAATGTGCAGAATATTAATGTCAAGATAAAATACTGGTAAAAAACTTAGGAATAAAGATAAACACTCAAAATTGAGAATAGCTTACCAGGGAATTATTGGCTACCAAGCTGAGAAAGAAATTAACAGAATTGTGATTCCAAAAGACTACTGAAAACAACTATTGAATCTCTGTCTATTATACAAAAGATTTTACCAAAACTTTCAGATATAAAAATTTTCAAAAATTACCAATGATATTAGCTATTAAACACTAAATTATGTGTTTGTTATTTGATTTGAGACCTCAAATAATTATTTGTAATACCATTTAATATTTAAAAATTTGTCATAAAGTTTTAATTAAATTAAATTGAATCAAACTTTGAATGTTGTTTAAGTTCAGTTCAAATTACAAACTGAACTTGAACTAAACCAATTTTTCAAAGTAGATTTGGTTTAAGTTTAGTATTAAACATTTTTAACAAATTTGAATTTAGTTCAAGTTTGGTTCAAAGTTTACAAACTTGTTTAAGTTTGATGAAATTAAAAAAAATATAACTTGTACTATTTGTTTATTAATCATTACTTTGTTTAATTACTATGATCAATTAAAGAGGTATATAAAATTATGTATGTATAATAATTTTACTTTTTAACTTATCAAAATGAATTTATTGTCAGTATTATCCAATATTATTAAAGATTTAAAATTCGAAATAATAGAATTTAATAATTTAAATAGTCCAAATATTAATATATTTGGTAAATATAGTTTTTAGAATAAAGTATAAAACTATTTAAATAAATTTAAATGGATAAAAGAAAAAAACAGCTAAATATACAGTCACAAAATATATGTATAAACTATTTTTTTATGGAACTGTAAATACTACCAAACTTTTATAATACTATTTAAAAACTTTTTACCAGACAGTATATGTTATAATAAAAAAATATCATAAAAAAAGACAAAATGTTTAATATCTTTGATTATAAATACAAAGCCCATTAAAAAGAAAATTAAATAATAATATAGTATAATATAATGTTTTTAATAGTAAAACCTAATAAACTCAAACCAAACTTGAACCAGACTTGTTACATGTATTTGGGTTTGGTTTAAATTCAGTAATTTTAAGTTTGACTTAAGTTTAAGTTCGAAATTTTGCCAAATTTTCTATTAAATTTGGTTTAGTTTGGTAGTTTAATTAAACTTAAACTAAACTGAATTAAATATTAGAACTCTAATTCACCAAAATATGTAAAAATTTGTAAAAATAATGAATAATTTACTGAAATAGTTAATAGCTTAATAAAATAACATGTAGTTTATTAAAATGTATCTTTAATTTATTAAAATTATAGCAAAGAGATAAAATTCAAATTTACAAACTAATACTATAATAAGTTGTATAAAAAAAAAGCTTTTTTCTTCAAGAAAATATATTTTATCAAAAATCATTTTAGTTAGAATCAATTAAAATAATTTGAAAGTTAAAATTTTTAGATTATTCACACTTAAAATTTCCTAAAACTCAACTAATATTTTGAAATTAATTAGCTACTAATTTCAGTAAATTGTTAGTCTTTTTAAGTCTAAACCAAAAACAATTTCTTAAACAAAATCTTATTTCTTTTATATTTCTTTTATTTTTTATTTTTATTTTTTCTTATTATAATTATTAAAGTAATTTATAAACAAATTCTTGTAAAAAAGTTGACTTTTATAAAAAAAAGTAACTACATAATTTAGTAAGTTTCCAAATAAGCAATTTTTAAAAAAAAATTGATATTTATTTTAATGTGACTATACAAAGTAACAGGTACAGAATTGGCTATTCTACTTATAAGCCCAATAATTTAAATTATAAAAAATAATTTAAAGATAAATTCAGTTATTGAAGAATTACTAGCTTTCAATAAATGTAAATTAACAGCAAACTAATATTAATAACATTTAAAAAAAGAGACCAAAATTTAATTATGTTTTTAGGGTTTATTTTTTCAGCAAATATTGAAAAAAGTTTTTTAATAATGACTAATTAAATAATTTATAGTAATATATTATTTTATTAAATCTATAAATAATATTATTAGATATTTTTTATAAAAAACTGGTCTGAATTTTAAAATTATAAATTTTTTACTTATTAGTAATATAAATTGATATCTCATTGTTTTGGTTTAACACTCTTATTTTTATATAGCTGTTGGTTTTATAAATAAATTTTTAAAAACTTTTTTCTCTTGTTTATCCCAAAATTCCAAAAAAAAGAGTTAGTAGTTTTTTGAAAAAAGTTTTTTCAACATTCAATACAATAAAACCAAACTGTTTTTTGATTTTGAGGCTACTGTTGGCCCTAGTATTGCTGTTATAAAGAAGATTGTTAAAGAGTTTAGAGCTGGAGATGGTTTTAAGTCTGTTTTGTCAAGAAAAAAGAAGAAAGATGTTGTTTTAGAAGAGAGTGCTATTAGCAAAGAGGTGCCAACTATAGTGCCAAGTGGTCGTTCTTGAGGCTCTGAGACTGGTAACACCACCAAGTCAAAAAACATTAATATGGAAGAAGAATATCTGGTTGAGGAGACCAGCTTTGACTATAATAAGAAAGGCACTATTGTTGGTGGAGATTATAATCATATGCCTAAAGAGCCAAGTGTCAAAACTATTCAAGCATTGGGCAAGATAAATTTCTCAGGTTATAATGATGATGATAATGTTCTTTTGGATACCCTTCTGGAGCTTTCCCCTCTCTTAAAAAATTTGGTCACTGTTTCTATTAAGAAATCTTTCACTTTAGATATTGGCTTGGATAAGGTGGTTGGAAAATCTTCTCAGAAAAAGTTGATAGTAATTAGAAAATTATTTCAAAAATTAATGGTTTTGGGGGGGTCTCTACCCTCTTAAAATTTACTGGGATCATTAAAGTGACGTTCACTTCTGAATTGAGTTTGGTGCAGGCTTCAAAAAAAGCTGAAGAAGCATAGATCTTGGTGAACACCAATCTCAAGAAATCAGTTGGCTGCTCAGATCGGGCTGTGGTGTTAAAAAAAATTCTTGTTGGTACATCTGCTGAGGCTATGTATGCTGTACTGTCTGAATTTGGGGTGATTAAGTCGATCAAAATGCAGTTAGTTGGACTGTAACAGAAGATGATCATTGATTTTGAAGAGCAGAATCAGGCTGATCTCTTGGCAGCTAAATGGTCTATCCTGATCGGAAAGGATATAGTATGTGTTGCTAGATCAAATCATGATAAAAAAACATGGAATTTAAGGGATCAACATAGGGCACTGCTCTATACTCTGCCTGTGGGAACAAATACTCACGACATCTGGGATTTCATTGGTTCTGTAGATAAGAAAACATGTTTAATTAATTGACATTCTGTTACATATGCTCAGGTTAGATGTGCCATTGTTTGTTTTGAGTTAGCCAATGCATTGAATGCCGTCATGAGAACCATACCAGTGTTGAGGAATGCTCATCTTCATTGGTCTTGTCTTGGATCTGTGGTGTGTGCAAAGTGTAGGAAGTTAGGTTATACCTTTCTGGACTGTATTTCTGCTGAGAATTTATCTTCTGGCAGTTTGTCATGTCATCTTTTTTCAGATGCCAATAAAAGCCAACTGGCAGCCATTTATGCCAAATGTTTGGTACCAGTTGCTTATTCTGTTTCCTTCGGTAATGTTTCATGGGCCAAGGTTGTTGGTGGGTTTTCCTTCCCCCCTCTTCCTATTCTGAATGGTGTGCTGAATATTGACTTTTTTTTAGAAGAAAAGCCTACTCTGGTAGTGTTTTTGGTGTTGAATGATAGATTTGTTACACTTGAGCGCAGTCTCGCCAGCCTTGCAGAGCATGTTGATAAGCTGGCTAAGAGGTTGAATACACTCAGGCCAGTGGTTTCTCAGCTTAGCCCTGGATGTCAGCCATTGGTGACCCCTTTATCACAAAATCAAGAGGCGGATATAGTGATGAGTGAGAGTTTGGGTGTAGCCACTAGTGATGGAACTGTTACAAGTGCAGTGGTTTTTGACCCTTCAATTGTCTCAAAAATGGAAAAAACGTTGAAAAATCTTTCAGTTACAATTATAAGCCTTTTAGCTAAGATGAACAATGTTAGTTCAGTTCTTTCTATTCAGTCTTCTCAATAACAGATTTGGTTTGGAAAATTGCCACATGTAATATTAGAGGAATAACAAATTTGGAAAAGCAAAAAGACATTATTTATTGGTATTTAGAGTCTGATAATATGGTTTCTATTCTCACTGAAACTAAGTTGAATCGAATGCTGGGCTGTGAATTAAGGACAATTTTGAGGGTGTTAGAATTTTTACTTCTGGTCTGGAAAATGGTTTTCTTGGTATGGGTGTGGCAATTATTATGAATGTTTCTCTGGTTCATCATGTCTCAAAGATTAAAGAAGTTTCTGGTCAGGTCATTTCAGTTTAATTGTTGTTTAAAAATAAACTCTCTGTTATGTTTCTAGGTTTGTATGCTGAGGCTTCAGCCAAAACATAATTTGCTCAGGCTTCTAGCATCAACTCACTTATCTCAAAGGCTGTGAACATGAGTTTATTTGTAGTTGTGTGTGGTGACTTTAATGAGAATGGTGCAAAAAGGTGTGCTAGTTTCAAAAAGTGTTCAGATTTGAGATTGGTCAATCCATTGGATGGCCATTTTTTTGGTAAATTAAGTACTTGGAGCAATTTTCATGGTGTTGAAAGAATTATTGATTACATTTTTGTTAGTAATATTCTTTTATTGGCTGTTGTTGAACATAAGGTTGTCTCTGTCTCTGAGTTTTTTGATACAGATTATAACATGATTAGAATTTTGGTTGGCTTGAGGAGTCTGATTGATGTTAATTTTAACAGTGCCTACAAGCAGGCTAATAAAAATTGCTGGAAATTTTGTATTAAGGATGCCAATGCAGCCAAATAAGAGTGGTTTAATAATTGTTTGTCAGTTTTGCTGTCATTGTCTCTTGAGTTCTTTTTGACTGCAAAAGAGATGGGAGATCTGCATAGAATGTGAGAAGTTTTGAGACGTGTTATATGTAATTCAGCTGACAATGTATTTTTCAAACATTGGTTCTGTGAATTTGATAGTCCTAGAAACAAGCAATCCTCAAAGTTTTTTAAGTTGGCTAAGATTACAAAGCTTTTGGGTTCAAGTAGATTGGTGAAGCTTGATCATTTCTTTTGGGCTTGGTCATCACTTGATGATACAGAGATCTCTAAATTTGGAGTCTTACTCAGCAATGGTTGGAGTTTTCCTGGTTTGTACAGGCATTTGTCCAGGGTCAAGAAGGGTTATTGTAAATCCAAGTATTATGAAGCTGAACTGGCCAGACATAAGCTCATCAGGAATGCGATTGATAGGCATATGGAGAATTTCTGTTTAAATAAAGGTAGTATAATAAGGAGTGTTTTGGAGCACCCTTTCCACAAAATTGTTTTTGATTATTTGGTAATTAATGATAAGTTGATTTTGGATTCTAGAGAGGTTAGGTCTAAGGTGGATGAGATTATAGTAGATTGAATGTGTAAGTGAAAGGTTTTTCCTGTTTTGTCTGACTCTTGGATGCATTAATACACTCTCTTAGATTATGTGAATAATAGTGCTTTCTTAGATGTAATAAGTAATATTAGTCTGGGTAAATTGTCTGTTGTGGTCAATGAGTTACCTAATAGTAAAGCTGTTGGTCTTTCTGGCATAACCAACAAATTATGGAAACATTGTGGTGATGGCGTGTTGGTTTGTTTTCTAGATTTGCTCAATTCTTGTTTGAAGGCTGGTAATGTTCTGGGTCCCTGGAAGGAAGTTTGGGTTTCAATGATTCCCAAGCCTTATGACTGGAATGGAGTTCTGACTAACACAAAACCAATCGCTTTAATTGAGACTGTGAGGAAGATCCTTTTTAAGATTTTGTTGGATCAAATATCTTTTGTATGTAGCAAATTTGATGTTTTTTGTGGCGATAACTTTTTAGTATTAAAAGATACATCTACCCAGTCTCCAGTTTTTGCTGTTGGCTCAGTTGTGAAGGATGCTTTAGAGAAGGGTTGGAAAATTTGGCTGGTCCTGTAGGATATGCGCAAGGCATATGATTCAGTTGGTTGGTATTATTTGAAATTCAGTTTAATGCACATCAAGATGTGCAGCAGATTTATAGATTTTTTTGGGAATTTTTATGAGAACAGAATAAATAGGATAATAACAGACTTTGGTCTTTTGGATGGTTATAAGGTTTATAATGGGCTGGATCAGGATGAGGTTTTTTCTTCACTCCTTTGGAGAATTTTTTATGATTCTTTGTTGTGTGAGGTTAAGAGACAAGAACATTTGTGTAGCTACAGGATTAATTCTAATTTTGTGGCAAAGATGGACAGAATTGAAGTGTATGGTAAAGTGTCATTTTTTTTTGCTGCAGGTGCTTTTGTTGATGATACGATTTGGGTGAGTAATAGCATGGCTTCAATGCAGTATATTCTGGACATTGCTAGTGAGTTCTTTAGTATTAATGACATTTTCATTAACAATGACAAGACTGTTGTAATACTTATAAATCAGAGAGTGGTAGATGTTTCTTTGTATATTAGTGGCCAACCCATATTCATCACGAAAAAGGGTAAATCTTATAGATATTTGGGCATATTTTTATCTATGAAAGGCTTTTTCAGACCAAGTCTTGCTAAAGCTCATGAAGATGTTAGGTTTTTTTCAAATGTGGTTTTGTGTTAGACAAGCAGTTCTCATACTTGGTATCAATGGTCCTCTAGCCAATTATTTGTTACTGTATGCAATTCAGTTTTGTTGTTAAAAGTGTGTGTTGTAAATGGGATGTTTTGATTAGGAAGAGGCTTAAGGCCAAGGCCTTTTTGTCGAAAGATTTTCCCAATGAAGCTTTGCATTACTCATCTCTGTATGGTGTGAAGTTTTTTGAGCAAATGCAGACTGAGGCCAAAATTGCTTCAGTTGTTGGATTTTCTAATGCATCTGGGATCCTTGGTCGGCTGTTTGTTCATTGTGCTCTGGATTTGCAGGTCTTGGGTTGGGCATTGGTGAATCCTCTGCACTTATTGGTCAAGTTAAAGGTATGTTCATCTAATAACTTTTTGGCAGAAATTGTGAAAATCTTCATGGATACTAGAGTCTCCTTAAACAACAATATACCTAATGCATTTTGCAGCTCTAGCCACTTCCCAATGTCTAAGATTTTGGGTAACACTTTTTACTTTGACATTGTTTATTCTTTGAAATGGTTTGGTGTTGCTTTTGGGGACTGTCTGCTGTCTAAGTGTGGTCAAGTTATGAATTGGAAGACTTTTTAGCATTGGAAAAAACTAAGTCCTTATGGTCCGGTACCAGTTTGGTTTAATAAGGCTTTCATGTATATGACTGATCATTTGGCAGGGTTTAATGGTGATGTGGCTGATTTGAGTTGTTCTAATTTTCTTGAGTCAAGTGTTTTCTTATGCGTTCATAAGTGTTTACATAAGGTATGGGCTAGGGAGCTGAACATTTTTACTGATGGCTCTCTGAGTGAGCTTGGTACAGCTGAGATGGCTTGTGGAGTGGCAGCTTACTTTTCTGAGATTAATGCGGGTGTTGGGGTTGAGATTCGGGGCCTAGTATCTTCTATTTTGGCTGAATTATAGGCAATTGCACTGGCTTTGAAGTGTGTTCTATTGTCCTGTTCTGTTGTTTTGCACTCAAATAGTCAGGCGGCCTTGGCTGCATGTGTTTCTGAGTATAAGATGGGTCAGCCTGACTTTTGGAATAAGTGCTGGGTAGAAAGATGTCATATTTCTGATTTGATTAAATTGAAGAACATTTCTGTAAGATGAGTAAAAGTCAAGGGGCATTTAGGCAATTTTGGCAATGATTATGCAGATGTTCTGGCTTGTGGTGCATCATAAATGGGGGTTTTTCTTCCAGTAAGGGTTCATAATAGATTTCTCATGGTAGATAGTTCCATTGTTTTAAAGAATGCTTGTCACTTTATTCAGGATATTTATTGGATAGTATGTTAGATGTTGTGAGAAGCTGGCCCTGGTGTGAGTGTTTTAAGTGAATTATTTCTCTGGTGCGTTAATTGGAAATGTACAGTCTCTGTTTGGCACCCAAACTCACACATGTTGGCAGGCTTTACTAGCAGAAAGTCTGCTGCTCTATGTATTTACTTAATAAAGGCCATTCATGAAAGGTTGCCGGTAGCTGTTCACAAGAGGCTGTACAACCATTGCTATCCTAATGTGTTGTGTCTGATGTGTGAAGAGGTTGAATTCTCTGATCATGCTTTCATTTGTCCTGTGGATGTATTGGTGCATTTGGAGATTATTTTTAGTTATGTTGGGTTGTGGAAGTCTTTAGTGAGCAGTCTTCTTTCAGTCTCTTCTTCAGTTCTGCTTATTCTGGCTAAGGCCTAAGATGTCAGTGTGTATGCTATAATATGCAAAGGTTTCATTTTTAGGGATTGGATTGGTAAAGCTGTTTCTATTTTTGGTAACAAGAAGAAGGCCTTGTTAATTGTTGTTGATTTTGTTCAGCATTTTGCTGAAGACTATCATGTTTGTTTGTGGTTATTAAGATCTAGATTTAGGGCTAACATGGAGAAAAATGGACAGGTGTGTGATACTGGTGAGGTTTTTATTCTAGTCCATGGTCTTTCCAGGTTACTGTCTGATGGTATTGTCCACCTACTTGGGATTGTTAAATCTTTTGCTGTTAGCTTTGGCTTGTGAACACATTGTTTGTTTTTTTCTGGACTAGATATTGGTAAAGAGATGTCTGTGAGTATGTAGTGCTGTCTTGGTGGGCTTAAGTGGCTGGTCATGTGTAGAAAATGCATGAATCATATTTAGTTTGAGTCATTTTGCTGTATCTCTGTATACTAGGTAGTAGTTAGACTGTGCTTATTAAATTAATAATAATAAAAATTTATTATTAATTTGTATACTATATTTAATAAAAGTTTTATATAAAAGATTATTAATTACTATTAGAAAGTAATTATATAATAATAAATATCCAAATATATTGTATATATAATATATAAAAATGAAGTTTTTAGATCAAGTCTTTATTTATAACTTAAATTTATCTATCTATTAAAAATTATTAAATAAATAATTTCTTATTTAAAAATTTTTAACTAATATTAATTTTGGTATTTTTAATAATGCTTTAATTATTGGTTTTAGGTTTCTTTAATATTAGTTTATACTTAATTTTATGTAAAAAGTTTATTTATAAAAATTATATATAATTATCTAACTTAAAATTGCAAATGATAATAAAATAAAAAAATTTATTAAAATTATTTTTTTCTATTTATAATGTTTTAATTATAATTTTATTATTTTTATTGTTTATAAAAAAGTTTATATTAAAATATTAAATATATATTTTTATTTTAAATATATATTAAAAAAATATTAATTATAAAATATAATAAAATTAATTATCTATAATACCAAAGTTTTTTAAAATATATAAAAACAATATTTTAAGTAAATTACTAAAAAATATTTTTAGAAAATTAACAAAAAATATAATTTTTTTTTAATTTTAATGATTAAGGCTTAATTATTATCTAAAAATTAGAAACAAACCAAATATTCTAATATTAAATATAGTTTACATATTTTTTATATGTAACCAGTTACTTAAACCAGTTTAAACTATATTATATTAATACCTTAAAAGAAAATTTATCCAAAAAAAACATTTTTTAAATAGTTTTAAATAATATAACACTATTATCAAACAATTTAATTAGCTATTTAGCTGTTTTTAAGGCATTAATCTTTATAGCAACAGATTTATGTTCCTAAAATAATATTAGATTAAAAAATATATTATTATTAACAGCAGACAAACTCATATAGAAGCCAGATATATCAATATCTTTATAGCCAAACTTAGTTTTTAAAGCAACTACTTTCCATTCTAATTTATAAATAATCTTACTAAAAATACTTATATATACTAAAATCTTATTAATTTTAAGACTAAAAACACTACTTAAAACCAAATACTTATTAATAAATTATTTTAACATAGTAACTATAAAACCAACTGGCTTAATAATAGACTCAACTAAAATAGAAAGCTTGGCCAAATCAAATTCCAAAAAGCCAAATAAAAAAAACCACAAAATTATTAATCATTATATTAGCAGAAAAAGCTAAACCAACCAAAGAACAAGAAGCTAAAAAGACACAAAAACAGCAGCTTTGATATAAAACTTGTTATTAACAACACAAGAAATAAAAGTCTTGAAAATTTTAGAAGAAAAAAATGAAAACACTTTATAATTTAAGTCAGATGATCTAAACTTTAACACTAAAAGCAGCACTAATTTTCAGAAGTCTTTTATTATATATAATACTTTCTTAGTATACTAGTTTTAATAACTGTGATATCTAAATTAATTTAAGATTTAAACATAATTAGAGCAAACCAAAAACAATGATTAAAATCAAAAAAGTGAGAAATAAAACATGTCTGACTATTAATCTGAAAAATTATATTACTAATTTCAAAAACAGTATAACCAGAAGAAAAATTAATCAACTTGGTCTTAAACCTATTATAAAATATAATAGTTTTATTTTAATTTACTAAGAAAAAGATTTTAACACTATTTTTACTTACTAAAACTGACCAATAATTCAAAGTAAACACAGCAGAGTTCAGTTTATTAAAATAAATAATTACATATATTAAATATTAACAGATTTTAATATAATATAAACAATCTTATTAAACACAATAAGAGCTATTATAATATTAATAGCAAATATACTTAAAGACATATTATATAGTACAATAGCAACAGAAAAAGAACTAGTCTTAAAAACCACTAAAAACTTGGTAATTTTAAGAGTAATTAAATAAACAAAGTTCATAAGCTCAATCAAAAAAACAGCTTTTAAAGATTTCTAAAAAACAAACTCTATACAAAAAAGCTTTACATTGTTTTTTTACACCAACTTTACATCCAAAAAACCATGTACAAACTGAAAAACAGTCTTAACATAAGCCAATTTGATCTTAAAAGTAGTATTAAGCACCAAAAAAAAGACTATTTACTTAGTAAATTTTTGACAATTAATAATAATTTTCTAAGCACTATTAGTAGCAACACCAAAAACTAACAAAAGAAATGATTTAGTTTTCATCTGGTTAATTTAGTTTTTAAAAACAGGTGACTTTATAGAAAACAATTGCTTTACTTTTATAACTGATAAAAATCTGTTGAAAGACATCATATTTAATAATACAACTAGTAATTAATCTTAATTTATCTTAGATAATATATTGGATAATACAATAGAAATTCTATTCAAAATTTTATCTGGAACTACAAAAAAGTTTGGTGTAACAATAACAGAAACAAATAACTGCTTCCACTTTTTTGAAACTTTGGTTTTTTTAATCATTATTTTTAAAGAAACAGTACTAAAAACACTAGGTGTAAAAACTATAATAAGAAAATTTAGCTTATTAATTAGTCTGTTATTAAAAACTTTTGGGTTTTTAGAAGGAGTAAAAACAATTTTAGAACTATTTCAAGTGTGTTTCTTTAAGAAAATTTTGATTAGTAAAAAACCAGTTAAAGATACAAAACATGTTTTAGTAACTATTAAAAACAGTTTTTTATTATTATTAACTAAAAAAAAGCTTTTAAAATGTTTTATTTAGTTGTTTTTACAATAAAAAAAACTTCTTTAGTTAAAACTTTATAAGATATTAAAAAAAAGTATTAGTTATAGCTTTTTTACTCTTTGCTTTAATTGTGATTATAAAATTAAAAAGACAATGAAATGTTTTTTTTAATATAATATTATTATTATTTATAAAAAAAATAAAAATAAATTTTTTTAATTAATATATAATATTAATTAGTTAATTATATATATTAAAAATAGTAAAATAACTTAATATTAAAACTTTAAAAATATTAAAAATATTAATAATATTTCAAAAAATATATAAAAATAATTAAAAATATTAAATTATTTAACAAATAAAACAGATTTTTTTTGTTAAAATAATTATTTTTTAACTAAATAATTATTTATATATTAATTAAAATTATTAAATATATGAATTACTATTTAATTTATTAAATTACTTATTTATTTTTAATATTTTGCTTAATAAAAACAATTAATATTAAAGTTATATATTAAAAAAATTTAATATATTAAAACAATAGTTTTTAATTATAATTATTAACAAAATACAAAAAATCATCAAATTTTGTTAAATTTTTTTTTAAATCTTAAATAAACTATTAATATTAAAAAAATAAACTTATTTTTTATTAAAAGTAAAATTTAAAAATAACAAAAATATAATATAAAAAATAATAAAAATAGTAATAGTGTTTATTATAAAAAAAATAATAATTAAAAAAGTTTATTTTTATTAAAAGTTAAATTAAAAAATATTTTTAAGATAAAATTAAAATTTATATTTATTTAAAGATAAAAATAATAATATAAAAATAAAATAAAATTAAAATTAAAAATCAAGATAAAAATAAAAATAAAAATAGAATATTTAAATATTATTAAAATAAAAGCTAATTAATATTATTATTTTATTTTTTAAAATAATTTTTATTATTATTATTAGAAGTTTTACAAGTATAGCTCAATTACTACCTAAATACATAAAATCAAACAAAATTTTAAATTAAGTATGGCTCATGTTTTTTTTATACATGACCAGTTACTTGGACCAGTCAAAGCAGCACTATGTACCTAAAAAATCTGTTAAAGAAACACCACTCAAAAAACCAAAGTCTAAACTAGATAGATGAGAACACAAACCAAAGCACATATAAATATTCAACCTAATACTGAAACTACAGATAGTCTCAATGGGCCAACAGGATAATAAACTAGCAACTGATGATACAACAAATCTATTATGTGATAAAAGATTGTGCTTTTTATAAAAAGATCTCAATTTGACAGTAGATAACTAAACACTAGACTTATAACTTTTAGCAATACTGCAAACCAACTTGATGACCAAATTGCCACCAGATACAAAGCCAAAACAGTATACAGTTTTAGCTACTCAGCTTTTCAAGACAAATCTTTTGGCCAATATCTTGTACAAATTACCAGACAATTCAGTTTTATACAAGAACTAAACAACTTTATTTCCCACAACAAAATCACTAATTAATACACACTATTCCATTTTAGTATTTGATAATAAATTTTTTCTGGTATTGTTATCATACACACATAAAAACAAGTAATTAGAATCTTCAACTATTCTATACCTAATATATGCTATACTAAAATACTTAGAATCATACAATCTTTTTCTCATGGTGACTAGCAAATGACAATGCAAAGCCTTTATTAGATAGGACTGCAGAGAAGCTAAAGATGAACTGGTATAACCAGAATGGATCTTGCTATCAAAATATTAAACACTAAAAAACTTGACTGTATTAACATTGCCAACAATACTCACATTTACAATACTGACAAAAAAGTTTTTAAATAAATTTGATTAAAAAAATATTATAAATAATATAAATTTTAATTGAATATTTATTTAGAAACAAGTTTAAAAGTTTTATTATTAGATTAATTTTTAATAAAAAAACAAAATAAATAAAAAGACAAAAATTAAGTTTAATAAAGTTTAAATTATTTTTTTTAAACAATATTTTTTTGATTATTGAAGTAAATATAAATAATTATTTATATAATTAAAATAAATTAAATTTAACAACTTTATAAAAAAACTACTTTTATATTATAAATTTGAGTAAATAAATAACAAAAAAATTATTAAAATTAATAAAAATTATATTTGTAAAAATAATATTTTTAAAATTTTACTTATAAAAATTAACTTTAATTAATTTATAATTAAATTTGTTAGTGTTTAATAATTTAAATTATTTTTTTAAATTAAAAGTATTATTATTATTATTTTGTTGTTTAAAAATTTACAAAACTATAATATATGTCTTTTAAATAATAAAAATAATAAATTAATAATAAATAGTTTTGTAAAAAATATTAAATATTAATGTAAAAGTTATTGAACTTAAATATATAAATATGTTTAAAATAAAAAATTAAATAAGCATTAAATAAAAAATTGTTAAATACTTAAATAAAATAAAAACAAATAGTTTTATTAATTTATATAGCTTAATATAAATTTAAATTATTGGTTATATATAAAAAATGTGTAAGTAATATTTTTGTTACATATTTTAAGTTTTAATTAAATTATATTTAATTAATACATAAAAAATAACATTATTAAATTTGTTTTATTTATAAATTAAATATATAAAATTTTATTAATAAGTTTAAAATTAATATAAAGTTACATATATATATGCAAATAATAATAAAAATATATTTAATTTTTTCCAATTTTAAAACTTACAATTATTTTTATTTTAAAATAATAAAACGAATTTTATTCAATATTAAAATAGATAAAACAATAATAATGTTAATTTAAGAAAACAAAAATAATTTAATGAATATTGCACAATACAATAATTATTAAAAAAACAATTATAGGCATACAGCTCTGATTATTATAATTTAACAAAGGTGGGTTTGTTACCTAAATAGTAAATTTATACTGATAAATCAAAGATCTGAAATGTCAATGACACGAACCAAACATATATTATGCCATATCTTCCCAAACCATAACAAACACGCAAAACACCATGGCTAGTGTCGACAGAATTGAACATCAATTAGAGGTGGCTACGACCCATTATGAGAGATGCGTAGAGAAGCTAGAGAAGTTTATGGAGGGTGAGAAGGGAGATAGATTAGAAGAGTTGAAGAAGAATCTGAGAGAGAAGGAGGAGGTGGACGAAAACCAAAGGAAGAAGTGGATAGAAGAAAAACAAGAGCTGGAAAAGCAAGAAAAAAAGCTGGAGATAGAGAAGGAAGAGTGGAAGGAGGAGCTGCGAAAATGGGCAGAAAAACTACGTGCAGCAATAGATGATACAGGTAACAAATTTGTAAATTCCACTTTTCCATCCATACAATCTATATTACTATTCATTCATTTTGTAATCATATGCGTTTTATGGAAGGAATATCCATATCTAAGAGAATATTTGGTGTATAACGCTTATTACTTTCTATTTTCTATGGTTATTCTAGAACACCTTGCGAAGCGTGCTAGACTTGACATGCCTGACAACACCTTATCATTTCTACAACTTCTCTGTCCTCCCTTCGATGAACCAATCACACGCAGCAATCTTGAACACTGTTTTACCTCAGCGTTACTTCAAAAATTGCCAGCTATATCCCATCTTTGCCGGGACTATGGGAATTATCTTGTACCTATAGATTCAGATCCTCTCTACAATGTTCCTAGATTGTTAGCAATCGTCACTACCATTTTCAGCAAGTCCTTTACCGAAAGTCCTCGGCAAGAACAACGAACCGCAGATGGTATCAATAATCACATTTTGGACATGATTACACTTTTAGGCCAATGTTTCGCAACTCCATCACTACGCTGGAAACGTAATGGAAAAATAAATGATACGAGTACCATCACAGATAAGAGCGTTCGGCCAGATATCACAGTTTATTGCAACGACTTGCTTGTAATGATTGGTGAAGAAAAAGATATTAAGGAAAACATATTAAACGCAGCACAACAACTGAATGATTATTTTCAATTTTGGAATCCACTTGCCTTTGGTAACTTACCATTTGTTCTAGCCCTTGCAGCGGGAGGTACACATTTGCAATTTTACTATTACTACGTGGATGATACAACGGGCTTGACACCAAGACGTGAGACAATTGGCGAATCTCTGATCCTTGACGGT